>VXBO01010629.1:0-24901 GCA_013400135.1 Rhinoptilus africanus
TGATTCTATGATTCTATATAGCTAATTCTTCAGCCTTTTTTTTTTTCTTCTGTTTTTTTGGACAGTAGCCTGGCAGGAGCTTCAGTAGCTTGGCCCATTGCATCGTGTTGTTGCTGCAACTTTAACCCCATTTTATGGGATCCACCACTAGATTTCCTTTTTTGCTGAACCATGGCCTGAAGAGCAGAGTAAATTATTCTGTGGGCAAGTCGGTACGCTTGTGGTTGGAGTGTACAAAGCCAGCTTGGACATCTCAGCCTGCAACACAGGCGCATCTGCGATGCCTATGTCGTAGTGTTCCCAGTTCCCGTTTGTGTCACCAGGAGCCCTTTTGCCATGCCAGGATGACAGTGGCTGTGATGTATGGGGTTTGTGTATGTTTATTAGGTCTCATTGATTACTGTCTGTTCTGAAGACAGATTATTAATTAGTATAATTAATTGCTAAAGAGGGGGTGTGTGTAGGGAGTGGTGCTGGTATCATCTACTATCACATCTGGAAGAGATTCAACAAGGGATGCAGCTGTCTGCCATATAGTTAAGAATGAGGTCGGGTCAACAGTACAGAGCGAGACTTCTTGCCTAGTAAAGGGAAAAAAATGAGAGCTTGGAGTAAGGAGAGGAGTACAAATAAGAAAGCCAAAAAATCTCCTCGTTTTTAGGATGTTGTTCCAAATGGGCAGTGCTGTTAAAGTAAGATTTGGCTCCTGTGTCATGTGTATTGGGAGAGAGCTTTCAAACAACTGCATTGGTATCTCATGCTGTTCCTTTCCAGACTTTTTTTTTTTTAAGGAATGCTGTCTTCTCCCTCTCCACTTATTAACTTTTTTCTGCAAGGAGAAACCTCAGCACAAATCAGTAGCTCACAATAATCTTTGCCAAACCATAACTTGAGGGATTGGATGCTGGGGATTAGTTTTTGCTTCCCACCTCTGGTGACTTCAGGGTTTTTGCGGGCTGTGGCAACAGCCTGGAGATACGGTGGTCCTCCAGCTGAGGGAAGTCCTGATGCCTGGTTATTCAAGGATACCAGGAGGAAGGCACCTGGAAAAGCCTTGTCTGGATGTGGGCTGCTGCCTAGAAGTGGCACTGCACCATCGAGGGATTTTGGGTTATGGAAATTACTATTTCTGGGCCTGGACTGTAGCATGGGGGAGGGAGAATACAGGGAACTCCACAGGGGCTTTTTTCCCCTGTATTTTCCACAAGAGAAAGGCAAACGCGAAGCGTAGCTGGGACTAACAGGATCCTGAGATGAACTTTGCAGCTTTCCCCTACATCTGTGGCAGACTGACCAAAGCTCTGCTCTTGGATTTGCCTGAATTCAGGGTGTGTCATTGATTTGTTCTGGATGGTGGCAGTTTCTCTGACTTCACTGCAGTTTTTCAAAAAGGGGAGGGAGGATGTTTTTCATCCGTTGCAAAAATGTGTTGACTGTATCATCATTGAATATCCTTCCCTGATTTTTGTTGAGGAGAAGGCTAATCTGACTTTTCTTTAATTCAGGCACTGGTAACTTCCCCTCTTTTTATTTCTCCACAAAGAATTCTCAAGTTCCAATTTTTGAGAATTAGAGGTAAAAATTAGTTCTAATTTTTAGAACTAAAATTCTACCATTTCAGTTATACAGGCGCCGTTCATGTCATGCTACAAAGAAAACGCAAGAACTTGAGCGTGTCCCTGTAGCTACTAAACATTTGCCCTTGTGGATAAAATTGAAGGGAGGCGGAAAAACCAGACCGAGCTGGAGGATGATCAAAAGTCCAAAAGGTCTCAGAAGCCCATGTGCCTGGGAGAGTTTAAAAAATGGGACACCGATGTCAAAGTCACTTTGGTGCTTTCAGATGTGTCATCCCCAGAGTTCAAAGGACCCCGGCACTGCAGATGAAGCGGGCTGAACCTGGGAATGGTGTGGGTTGGGAGCAGTTTGTAACTGCAGATAGATTGTAACTTAATTTTCTTTTCGTTATTGTCATGCAATTAAAAGTCACGGCCGTTGGGCTAAAAGATGAGGGTGTTTGATTGGATTTTTGGGGTCTATAAATCGCTGCTGTGATGTTGCTGCCTGGAGGCAGGGACTTGCAGATCTTTCCAATAGGAGGATTATAGCTGAGGAGGGAGTGCTGGGTTTAAAGAAAGAAAAGTTTAAAGCTGTCATATGGTGGTTTCCACTCAGATGAAAAAGCAGAGGATTATAAAGCTTTTGTGAAAAATCATAGAAAAAAAAAAAGCATTGTTAGAGGACTGACAATGGAAAAGTTGCGCTCGGGAAAAAAAAAGGAGCTCTTGGGACTTGCGTTATGAAAGCAGGGTTCCCAAGAAGAACAGGGTAAAGCAAACTCCTGAAAGGCATGGCAGGCAGCTGTCAGGGCTCTGCATGGACAATTCAGTGGATAAAGAACTGGCTTGACGGCCGCACCCAAAGAGTGGCTGTCAGTGGGTCCATGTCCAAGTGGAGACCAGTGACAAGTGGAGTCCCTCAAGGATCAGTACTGAGACCGGTCTTGTTTAACATCTTCGTCAGCGACATGGGCAGTGGCGTAGAGTGCACCCTCAGCAAGTTTGCCGACGACACCAAGCTGTGTGGGGCGGCTGACACACTGGAGGGAAGGGAGGCCATCCAGAGGGACCTGGACAGGCTGGAGAGGGGGCCCATGCCAACCTCATGCAGTTTAACACGGCCAAGTGCAAGGTCCTGCAGATGGGTCAGGGCAACCTGAAGCACGAATACAGGTTGGGTAGAGAATGGCTTGAGAGTAGCCCTGAGGAGAAGGACTTTGGGTGTTGCTTGATGAGAACATGAGCCAGCAATGTGCGCTCACAGCCCAGAAAGCCAACCGCATCCTGGGCTGCATCTAAAGCAGCGTGGNTGATCTTTAAGGTCCCTTCCAACACTGATAATTCTGTGATTCTGTGATCTCTGAATTTTTGCTCCTGGGAGAAGTTTTTTCTCTGGCTAAACCAGTGCCTGAGTTGCCGTGGTGTGGGGCTGCTTACAGGAGCCCCTGTGGCAGCTCAGCCCCTGCGGGCTCAGCCTGAGCTGGGCACCTTATGCACTTTGTGGGTTGTTTGGGGTTTTTTGTCATTAGTTGTGTTTTGGACCCTCATGCTTTATGCAAAAAGGTCTTTCCTTCCATCCGTGTTGAGGCTTAGGGGTATTTTTTGCAGCTGGAGGGGGGGGCAGGCTGCCTTGGAGTGGACACTGGGGACAGGGGCCTCGTGGCTGGGGGGAGAAGCGAGAAAAATGAGACGGAGGAAATGGAAACTTGGAGGCGTTTGAAGGATGAGGTGAAACAACATCCTTCTCTTCATATTTCCCTGATGCTGCCTTAATCCATCGGGTCGGGAAGGGACTCGGATGCTCCTTTCAGGCCCTGTCAGTGCTCCCGTGCGTTGACCTTGGTGTGCTGGCCAGGTAGCGGAGCGCTCAGGTCAGGCAGGGAAACCCAGATTTGTTTCCTTGCCCTTTTGAAGCCTTTCTGTGTGGTTTACCCAGGATCATTTGGGGCCCGACTTTCTAAAAATCAACGGTATTGAGGCATCTGAAAGTTTTTCACTGCTGCACTCCTTTGGGTCTCTCTGGCCGAATAGCCCGTGTTTGACGTGGATCAAAACATGAAGCAGCATGAGAGGCTCCCACACTCCCTGATAGGGGCTGATGTATTTAGTCATGGTAACTGTAAAACATCTCCATTTTGTGATTAAATCTGATTTCTATTTATGGTAGGATTTTAAAATACCAACTTTGTGAAAACAGCTTCTTTCAGGAGCGCGTGTGCCTTGGGACATAAGGATTTAAGGATGCCTGTAGAGCGTTGTGAATTGGAAGGGTAATGCCTGTAAGTATTAATTGTTACAGAAGGAAATGTTTTTTCACTAATTGTCAGAAATGGGTTTAATGAGATAAAGCTGGGTCAGACTGCTGCATAGCACGTGTGAGGTTGAGTGATAAGCCCTTGTGTAAAACACAGACACACACACACACACATGCACATCTGGTTTGGAGATGCAAAACTAGAAGCTGATGCTTTGCTAAATTTTTTCCCAATGGTAATTGAAAGGTGATGAAAACCTGTGGAAAGACTATGGAGAAGAAGTAAGAGCAGCATGGCTCAAGGACCAGAGCGGGCTGGCGTTGCCAGGCATTGGTATTCCCAAAGAAGCTGGAGTTTCTGTGAGTTTATGGAGGCTGTGCTGGCCAGGCAAGCATGGGAGTCCTGCCTGGCCGATGGCCATGGGGACCCGTGGGATGCTGTCTGAGTTCCCATGGGCCAGGTTGCTAAAATCCTTGAGAATGCAGGAAGGGTTCAGTCAATACCTGCCTCCGTGCTGCGGCAAGGAAGGAGCAACATTAGCCCAAGCAAATCCAAACCCTGCGCTTTACTTCAAACTGGTGATCACTGCTCTGCAGCCATCTGTGGGGTTTTTTTCCTTTGTATTCGGCTTTTAAAATTCAAGTGCTTTGGACAGAAACATTACAGTGTGAGTCTGTATCTCCGAGGGCCTTAGTCTGTTGAGACACTTGGCAGGAGCACAGAATATCTGAATGTAGAGTAACTTGCTTTTTCATTTCATAAACCCTTACTTAAACACACTGTTTGGATCGATTGTTTAACTTTTCTCTCCACGGTTTGAAAAACAACAACAACAACAAAGCCCAAAAGTAAAAAGAAACTAAACACTACTTATTTTCTTCATGTGTCCCTGTAACACTTTCCAAATGTAAAAGCCTCTTAAGATACGGAAAAGCAGCAATACTATTTATACTGCCTTTATGAAAAGACTGATCAAAGGAGCACAACTCTGCTTGGCTTTATTTATCACTGATGACTGCATTAATGTCAGGGTGCTTATTATTTTATTGAATTCAAAAGTTGTGGGCTCTGCAAAGCGTAAAGCTGGCTAAGGCTCTGGTGTGTGCTCGATTTATATCGTATTATGTGCCGCGCTACCACAACACGTTTTGTGCACTGATGGCTGCATTTCTTTGTCGGTTGTTTGGAAAGTCTACTTTGTGTTTGGGGCTTGTCTGTCTTTTTTTTTTTTTCTTTTTTTAATTTTTTCCCTTTAATCCTGTTCGAGGGTGTTGCGGATTGGGAAGGTTTGACCTTGCTGGGAATGCCTGAGTTTTCCTCCGTGGGGAAGAGCTAATCCCAGCTGCGTTCAGCGCGCAGGTGGAAAGGGGTTAAAAGGCATTCATGTGCCCTGACTCATCCTGCCCAGCTGCTGTGGTCAAGCAGCTTTCTTGGCCACTGACCGGGCTGCGAAGAGGCCAAGTGAAAACAGACTCATGAAAAAGCCTCGACAGACGATGCGAGGGCAGTTTCTGCAGATTTCCGTACAGGCATGATGCCTTATACCGAAACATTTTAATGTTGCGTGCACATGTGGGGCAGAGCGTGGGTCTGCAGCCCTCCGCCTGGGGGCAGGGAGAGAGGAGGATGCAGCAAGCGTGCTTGAGTGGTAACTTAAAGGGCTAATACTAAAATGGTAGTATGCCAACAAACCTTGTTAAGCCTGACTTTAAAGGGCTGATCAGATCACCTCCCAGGCAAGAAATCTCCCTAAAAAGCCTTACAGGGGTTTCTCTGAGTGCTGTTGTCTCTCTGTCTGCATTCATGGTGGGGACAAGGCTTTTGTTTTGTGCTGCGAGTGGCGGCTGTGGATGGGGACGGCAGCACAGTCCAGCCCTCAGTGTTGCTGGCGTGGGACCTCAGTCATTTGACATGGCATAGTTCAGCGTTTTGTTGTTGAGACTTCTCCTTTTGTAACTGCTGGTCACGTTGGTGGTGAAAGCAATGCTGCTTTTAAAGCAGAAAAAAGCAATTCTTGTGTGCTAGGCAAGTTTGAAATAGTTGGATTTTCCCACGTTCTCTGGACTTTAGAGGTTGGCTGTGATTTCCCTCCCCCTAGATGGTCATGTTTCTCACTTTATGAATCGGGTATTGTTTTTACTACCTTCATTTGGTTACCAGGGAGGGTCTCTCTCTTCTTTCCTCTAACAATCTTTTGCTTAGTCACAGTTTGACCTCACCACCCAACCGTATCCTGCGCTGCATCAGAAGCAGCACGGCCAGCAGGTCAAAGGAGGCGATTCTCCCCCTCTACTCCACTCTGGTGAGACCCCACCTGGAGTACTGTGTCCAGCTCTGGAGCCCTCAGCACAAGAAGGACATGGACCCGTTGGAACGGGTCCAGCAGAGGGCCACGAAGATGATCCAAGGGCTGGAGCACCTCTGCTGTGAGGACAGGCTGAGGGAGCTGGGGTTGTTCATCCTGGAGAAGAGAAGGCTCCAGGCAGACCTTATAGCAGCCTTCCAGTACCTAAAGAAGGCCTACAAGAAGGGTGGGGAGGGACTTTTTACAAGGGCATGTAGTGATAGGACGAGGGGTAATGGCTTAAAACTGGAAGAGGGTAGATTTAGATTAGATAGCATGAAGAAGTTTTTCACTGTGGGGGTGGTGAGACGTGGGAAGAGATTGCCCAGAGAAGCTGTGGCTGCCCCATCCCTGGAGATGTTCAAGGCCAGGCTGGATGGGGCTTGGAGCAGCCTGGTCTGGTGGGAGGTGTCCCTGCCCAGGGCAGGGGGGTGGAACTGGGTGATCTTTAAGGTTCCTTCCAACTCAAACCATTCTGTGATTCTGTGATGTGTAAGTCTGAAAATAAAACGGTGATTTATTTTTTGCTAATCCCCTCTTGTACAGGCAGGTTTGGGCAGTAGTGGACATGGGGGTTCTCCTGCCTGCAGACAGTGTTGTCTGCTTTGCAGAGCTCTCCAGCCGTTGATAACTGGCTTTGGTTAGGGCAGAGCCCAGTTAATCCACAGCCTACCTACATCAGCCCTGCTCAGATCATCTGGAGATGCTCAAGAGCTTCTCATTTTCACTGAAAAGGTTAGTCTGAGCAAAATTGGCAGGTATTTCCAGTAACGGTTCATGTAGCACGTGGGATCTGGGGTTTTTCCCATTGCTCACTCAGGAGCAGAGCTGGCAGTCAGGACCCCGGTGGAGCTGCACGTGTCCCTACATTTTCTGTGTCATCAGCATCTCTGCAGTGGCTCTTTGAGACCAGAGCTCTCTGCGGTGCCGCATGCACACCTTGCTTGCCCTCCTATGAGGGAATTAAAGGGCAGCCTTGGGAGCTGCAGGTCCTGCTCCTGGTGCTTCTCGGGCAGTGTCAAATCTGGAAGTGGGGGCTGAATTTCAGGGATGCAGGTTGTGTGCGGTCCCAGATGCTGTGAGGCGGAGAGCATCCAAAAGCTGGGCTTGCCCTCAGTGTGAGTGCCCAGAGCGGCTCTGGTTTTACATCTGCATCCCCTTTGTGCTGCTTGGTGTAGGAGATCAACTCCCCGTCGATGCTGTTAGGTTGCAATGTAGATTAATTTATTGCACATTGAACTCATTAAGTGCTCTCTATCATGCATATTTCTGACCAGCAGTGAGAAACCTCTGTGATGTGGGTGCCAAGGGTGTGTTAGCAGACATGGAGTGGTGTGTAACAGGGTATGATGGGATGAGCAAGGAGACCCTTGCCAGCTTCCGATATCCATTGGATTTGCACTGCAGGCTTCACCGCTCATTTGGGGATGAAATGCAGGGTCTGTCATGTGAGTCTGCAGGGGTGGTTGACCCCTCTTGGAGGTGTCATTGATGATACAAAGCAAGCATTCAACTGCAGTCATCATTTCTGTAGGTTATGGACCTCCGTTTAAAATCCGTTGTGATGAAACCAGTAAATTTACTGAAGAAATTAGTAAACTGAGTAAATTATTAAGTCAGTAAATCTAATAGGGATTTAGGGTCTGCCCTCCCTCCATTGAGTTTGAGTAATGATGATTATATATGAGTTTAAACTGCCAAGTTTGGACTTGTATCCAGACTGCTACTTCAAGCCTCATGTCATGGCTTTTAGCTTCTGGTGCAGATCCAATACATTAGGATTAATATATGTATATTGGCGAGGCTAAATAGACCTTAAAATATGGTAGATATTAGCAAGATATTGGTGTGTTCTGTTAGCAGCTCTGTTTCATATATATGCCTAGAGATCTCAAATTTTAGATAAAATTTAATAAACCAGAGGAGGTAACAAGTTTTTATGTGCAGCAAATGGCTTTTGTGACCCATTTCTGAGAGGGTTGGAAGTTTATGCTGGGGGCTACTGGGCAGTACTGCTGAGGCTCCATCTCTGCCTTCCTATCCAAAGGACTGACTTAGGAGGGTACAGAAGGGAAATAAGAAGAATGTATTAACTAAGTTGAAACATGAAATTCAAATGTCACGAAATAAATGAATAAATTTGGTGTGATAGCTGTTTTCTCTATAGGAGTTCAACTATTTGGTAAGTCAGCCGACTTCCCTGAAGGCAAGTCTCTCTAGGTGGTAAATTTGTCCTCAAGTCCCTCCAGGGTTTATGTCTTTTTTGTTTCTCAAATGGTGAAGGTAATCCCTCTTGCAAACTGAATTTTGCCTGTGGCAACTCTTCTAAGGCATCGACTTCAAGCATTGTCCAAGGCTAATTAAATAAAGGAGTATTGATCAAATAGTTGGCTTCATGCTTTGGTTTTGTGCTCTCCTCAATTGAACAAGAAGCTGCCTTGCTTCCCCAATGTCCTCTTAGGTATTTAGGAGAAATAGAGAAGGAAAGAAGAGCTTGCGCCTCTCTTCCCCTGCAAAAAACGTGAAAATGCAGGGGAGGTCGAGGGGAAAAAAGGTTTGGAGAGGAAGGGTAACCTCTAAACTGGAAGATACGTTGGGATATCGAAGGGGCAGGAAGATCTGGAGAGCTGAGAACATCTTCCCCTGCTGTTTGCCACCACGTTTACATCTGTAGAGTCCTTGCCAAAAACTTCCTCAAAGTGAGGGGCTTTAGTCAGACTCACTACAGGAGGTCTTTGTGAGGACAGTGCTGCCCCTTGTCCTCTACTGCCTTCTGGTGACACCGGCAGCTTAGGCCAGCTCTGTCTGCGGGCACATGTATTGTCTTGCATGAAAAACGCAGTAACTGCATTAGTGGGGCAATTCTGCTCGGTCGGATGCAATGCGAGTTTGCAAACAACACGATGAGACAACAGATCTGGTACTGGCTCAGTCCCACCAAGATGGTAAAAGGCTCTGTGTTCTACTGTGTGGAGTATACACATTTTATGTGTGTGAAGGATAGGTGCAAAATCCGGTAGGATACAACAGATTTATTCAATCTTTTGGAGTTTGGTAACCATTTTGTTGGATTTTTAACTATCCTGTAACTTCTATTAATAAATCGTTTTCGTTGTCCTGCCTTAAATGCTGAGTCTTACATCCTCTAGTATCTTAGATTTAGCAGCTATTCTGTTAAGCATCTCCAGACTCCAGACTTTGACCTGGCACCCAAACTCATAGGTAACCAAAAACAGTCCCCCCAGCACTACTCAGAATTTTCTCCATTAGTACTACATAGTGTTTGCTTTTAATATATGTTACATATGTGTGGGCGCTGTAGTATCTCAGTCATGTTTATGACTTCATCCTGGTCTAATGCATAAAACATATGGTACTTGTATGGCATCCATATGAGGAGGGTTTATGCATTGTTTCTCTGTGTGTTTCTATATTTGATCGGTGTGAGAGCAGATATCCCAGCCAAAAAAAAATTTGTTCATGGAAGAATAAGTGCTACCATATTTCAGAGTAAAGGCTGTAGCAGGCTAATTGTCAGGTTTTGCATATAGCAGATGAAGCTGTTAATAGCACCTTGGCATCAAGATAGCACCGAGTGAAAAGGAGAGGATCAGCAGGTGCCCATCCTGTGGCTTTGGTATTTTTCTGGTTTTGTTTTTAATAGTTCAGCCCTAGTGCACAATGGGGAGGGGTGGGGTGTTCATCACTGTCATTGAAATGGGGCACGGCGGTGATTATGATGGATGGGCCCTTTGTTTTTGGGGTGCATGTGTCTGCTGAAGCGGCTATTTGTTGAGGTTTTCTGCCGTGTGCAGCTTCCATGAGCACAGCCAATGGAGGCAGCGAGCGTCGGCGCTTCTCCTCTGAGTAAATGCCAGCAAACAGGATCCACAGATTGGCTGTATTGAACAACTTCTAGTTGCGGGGCGAGGGGGGGATATTTCTGTCTTCAAAAAAGTTGCTGTTGTGCTGAACTGCTTTTATATGGGGATGGGGGGGGGAGCGGAGAGAGGGGGAAAAGCAAGCCTCTGCTGCAGAAGGTTGGTTGGTATTTGGAGAGAAGTAAGTGGAAGCTGGGAGTCCCTGGGATGGTTGTTGCTGTGCTGGGTGAGGGCTCCTGTCCTGGCCGGCGGCGAGGACAGGCTTGTGCCTCCTGGTGAACGCCGCCGCGTGTCCGAAAAAAGACCCTGTGCTCTTCTTGGCAAAGTTTCCCTAAGGGCTATGAAGGAGCAGCTGTGGCGCCAAGCCATCACTGCGCTCCGGGAAGGAAATCCTGGTCTTTCAGGGCAGAGGGGGAAAGTCCCTGTTGATTTTTGGGAAGGGTGAGGGGTTGTCAAGGTTTTGGAGATTCGGGTGGATTAGGGCAGCCTTAGGGCTGCTGCAGGGTCACAGTGGCTGGTTTGGGAAGACTGAAAATAGCACTACATTAAAATGCCCGTGGCAGAGTTGCTTGGCACACACATGTACAGCTAATATTTCTCTGGCATTGCATGTGGGCTGTCTAATGCCCTTCTGTGTTGCTAGAGGAGCAGAAATGTCCTGCCACAGGGATGTGATTCAGCCCCCCGGGTTGTCCAACAAAGAAATTCTTGTCGCTAAACAAAAGGCTTTCATGAGGAATATATAGATGCCCAGAGTCTCAATTTATGCTTCCCTCCGTGGGATGAGTTACTGCACTGGTTTTTAATAGAGCCCCTCTGGATTTATGTGGCTGCTGCTCAGATTAAACTCTGATCCAGCGTGTGAAATTAGATTCGGTGGCTGTGGTGCTCCGCTGCGTCCTGCTACTTGCAGGCACTTGCTGGTTAGAGTCTGCTTCTGGCTTTTTCTGTGCAGGTAGCAGTTACAAAATATGCGACGGAGCATCCTCCTTTCGGTTTACACTGCCTGCCTGCCTGCGCCTGTAGCTCCATGTTTATTTTTAAGCAGACATCCAATACCTCCTATCTTGCTGGCTGTGCTTCATTTAATTGTATTCAGTCTTATGTCAGAATGTGCTGGTAAGTCCAATCAATACCTTCAGTGAAAGCTTAGCAAGGGAAGGGGAAGGAAAACAGCGATATGACATGTTATAAGCTAATAATGAAGTAGTTGTGATGATGTGTAATGGGAATTTTTAATGTTTCCCCCTCCCCTCTCTGTCGGGACTTGCATCTTTTTTCCTGCAGTCACTGCCAGGTTCCGCTGTGAAATTCAGAAATGTGATTTGTAACACCTTTGGAGCAAGAGATGGGGATCCCCTTGGGGAGGGAAGTGAGCTGGAAGAGCTGGGGTGCCGTGGGTGGGGCGGGCGATGGAGGAGGAGGCGGAGGAGGAGGAAGAGAGGGAGCCTGATCAGAGGGAGCAGGAGCGGCGCTGAACCCTCAAATGCATGGCCACTCGTCTCCGCTGTAAGTAAACTCACAAGTAAAGCAGAGGAATGGAAGTCAAAAGGGGAAAGGAAATTTCTTTCCCTGTGATGCTGTTGCCTTTGATTTTTCTTGAAGTAGCACAGGCTTATCTGCTAAATAAACCCGCTCCGTAAGAAGCAGGGATGGGCAGAAACTCTTGGAATTAAAATTTGTGAGGCTTGCCGTCTGCTTCTCCGGGCTTTGCATGTCTTGTGGGGGTTTGTAAACTTTGTTTTGCTTGACAGCCTACCTGCACCTCCGAGGGGAGGTTTGCCTCTGGCTAGCGTGTCCTTTGCACTAAATGAACCAACCCCTGCCTCCCGCCCCGTCCTGTAAAAGCTGATCTGCAGCATCTCATCTGTAGTACAGCAACTATTTTTTTAACCTTCTTTATTTTTTTTACTGCACCTTTTGTTTTCGGTGTCTTGTGCGCCTGTCTTCCATCCCCTCACACTGTCTCTGACTGTTGCATATTCAAACTCTTAATCTGCACAGGAGCTAAAAATTATTATTGCTTTGAACTTACAAATGAAGTAAGTCAATTCCCACATCCACCACAAGAAAGGAAAATATTCAGTTTGAAATATAATTTGGAGCCTATAGGAAAATGCATCTGACGAAGTTTGTGCTAATTCTATAGCATCAGCTCTTATCGTCAAGAGTATTGCATGTAAGCTCTATATATTAATAGTAACCCAGTATGGCTAATTAGTTTGAAGGCTCTTTGAAGAAGCCGATGTACTGGCTAAATAAGCTCTTATTTTTCAAAGCAACTCAAGGCATTCTTAATTTACGGAGCACAACTCAAGGCACTCTTAATTTACGGAGCAGATAGTTGTAAAGCTGCCTTCCTTGGGTTGGCGTGCTAGGAGCCAGCGTGAAGCCCGGGTGTGCTTGCAGTCAAGTTCACTCCAGTGCTGTCTGCTAGGATTGGTGTTAGTGTGCTTGAGGGAGGTTTCTGGGTTTTTGGCACAGTCGCACAGCATGAATTTGTGCCACTGGGCTTGCTGTGCCCAGGGAGAGAGTATCATACAATGAATGCTCCTGCGCCACTGAAATCGGTGGCCGTATTATCAATCTCTTTTTGCAGGCAGGTTCAATCCAATAACGAAGAGCAGCTTTGAGTTTCTAACCAGATGACATAGCTAATCCTGAAGCGTGTATAAAGCGTCCGTAGTTATTAGGAGATTTGTGGCTTTGAAAGTTCGGATTCCCTTAGTGCAGTTTGTTAATGGCAAGGATTTGCGCTAAGTGAATAATAGATGAAAGTCATCAAAAGGCTTACAGGGGATTTCTTGTGACGTAGTGGTGGTGTGTCTCATGCCAGCGCTGGAGATTTCTGTGTGGATCCTAAAAATAAAAATTAAAAAAAGAGGGCAGGGAGGAAAGGAGGACAATGGTTCCATGTTTTGTGTCGCGTTCAGAAATAGAGTCGATGGTGTGATGTGCTGGGAAGTACAGCCACGGTGCAGAGCAATGTGCGCTTAATTCCCTGGCTCTGGCTTTCTCCTGTGCTGGCAGAGCCCCCGGCAGCGAGCAGATGCTTCGCAGCCCCAGGGGCTGGCAGGAGGGGAAGGGGTGCCCATGGCCATCTTCTCCCCTGCACCGTGCGAGCTGGGCAGGGCTGGTGCAGCACCTCCTCGCCAGCCGGCACGGCTCTTGGCTGGGGCACAGGCTCTGCTGTACTCACGGGGGTGTTGTCACCTGCAAAGGCTGGAGGCCACTAGCCCCCAGGACCACCGGCACCAAGTGTTTCTGCCAGCTGGGAGCTGCTGGGCAGCAGCCCTGAGGGGCTCCGTAATTCTGGGTGATGGGGGGGATCCTTTCCCCAACATGCTCCTCCTGCAGGACTGTCCCACCTGGTCAGGAGGGTGTCCAAGCGTTGTGCCCTGGAGTCCTCTCAAGTAGGGCAGTGTGTGACAATGCAGACAATTGCTCTGCTCTGGTGAGACCCCACCTGGAGTGCTGCGTCCAGCTCTGGAGTCCTCAGCATAAGAAGGACATGGATCTGTTGGAGCCGGTCCAGAGGAGGGCCATGAAGATGATCAAAGGTCTGGAGCACCTTTCCTATGAGTACAGGCTGAGAGCGTTGGGCTTGTTCAGCCTGGAGAAGAGAAGGCTCCTGGCAGACCTTTCAGTGGCCTTCCAGTATCTGAAGGGAGACTACAGGAAAGCTGGAGAGGGACTTTTTACAGGGGCGTGTACAGGACAAGGGGTAATGGCTTCAAACTGGAAGAGAGGAGATTTAGATTAGGCATTAGGAAGAAGTTTTTCACTTTGAAGGTGGTGAAGCACTGGCACAGGTTGCCCAGAGAAGCTGTGGATGCCCCATCCCTGGAGGTGTTCAAGGCCAGGCTGGATGGGGCTTGGAGCAGCCTGGTCTGGTGGGAGGGGTCCCTGCCCAGGGCAGGGAGGTGGAACTAGGTGATCTTTAAGGTCCTTTCCAACCCAAGCCATTCTATGATTTTATGCCCTTACCTGCTCCTATGTACTGATCAGTTGCTGGGCTGGGCTACCTGGAGTCACCATTTGGGTGGCAGCATCAGTCCCTGGAAGCTCATTCATCAGCCCATAGGAAGGAGAAATCAATTAAAACCCCCTTGCTGTTGTTGCGGTGTGGTGGTGGTGTAAGGGGTCCCAGGGACGTCCTTGGGCAGAAGCATTGTGGGGTGGTATCCCAGCGCAGGATGCAGGGTGGGAGCTTGCAATCTCCTTTTGGTTTTAATTAAATAAAATAAATCAGTATATGTATATTTTCCCTCGATTGGCATGTCGCATGTTGGACTGCAAATGTGTTGCAACCTAACACCACCTTATGAAGTTGCAACCTGGGGCAAATCCTGCTGCATTTTGGTTGCAGCAGCTGTTTAGGGGGAGTGAGGAGTGTGTGTGGGGGCTGATTTGCTGCTGGGAAAAGCTGGTTATGTGAATAGATGCAGAAGGCAGAGTGCCATCCGCTGTCCTGAGTGGTAAAATAATGCTACTGGGGGCTGTTCTGCCCTCACAAGGCAGTTTCTGGGGTGGCAGCCCCCATCATAGCCAGCCGGAGGGATGCCCGTATATTCATAGCTGTTGGAGTAGTTAAAGCAGGCTGCAAAATCTGTGTTAAATCCAGAAGCTTCACTGCGTGCAAAGCACTGGTTGGGAAGTTGAAATCATCTGCAAGCCCTAATCCATCGGCCCTCTGAGGAGGGCATGTCTGGCTTGCTTGTGTTGCAAAAGCAAGTGAAAGTTGGGAAATGTTTATGGTTGCTGCCATGCGTGTTCACTAATTCTTCTCCCTTTTGGCCTCCTTCAGACTCGCTGTGGTAAAAACAGAAAGTGGGGATGTAATTAGAAGCTGGTTTATAATGTGAGCATCCAAGGAGAGAGGCAAACGTGCAACAGACAGGCGCATGTGTTTCTGGCATTGCCCAACTCCTGCCTGCACAGGCTGTTTTGCTGCAGAGTCCTGGCTGCAGTTCCTAAACTTACTTGGATTTGGGGGCACGTGGTGTTGGTTGTCACCCGGCTGGGGGTGGTTTTCTCTGCCTGGCTTGGTGCTAGCTTCAGCAAGCTGATAGGTGCCTGTGTTTTGCTGGTGATCAACCTCTGCCTGGGAACCCTGGGCATCCCTGAGCGAAGTGCTTGGATTCCAAGCAAGGCACTTGCCTGGGCAAAAAAAATAACCCCAGCCCCGTCACCGGGGAGCTCAGATGGGAAATGTTTGTGCTCATGGAGATCTGTAAAGCTGCATGAGTATCAGCATGGTTTGCTTGTTTTAGAGAGGGTGAGTCCTTTATTCTGGCTGAACGTCAGGAATATCAAAGATGTATTTAGGCAGTGGGGGAGGAAGGGTTTTGGTATGACTGACGGAAACTGTTGAGCAAGAGAGACGGTGCTTTGTGCAGGGTTATTATGGTTAGAAACCTGTCGCAGCATGCAGAGGAAGCACGGTTCAGCAAGCCCATAGTCAGAGCCGAAAGCGGTTCATCCCTGGGATTTACTGTATGCACAGCCTGTCGTCACGGCCCAGAACAAAGTAGCGATGTTAAATAGCTAAATAAACCTCCTGTCCCCGCAGGCGATGGTCCTCAAAAGACAAAAAATGTCCTTTGCGAGGGTGGCTGCGGGTGAAACGAAGCACTGGTGGCCTCACTGGGAGGGGTGGGCTGGTGTGGGCTGGCCTGGGGTGGTCCATGAGGATGGGGATGGGCAACAGCATCGCATGAGGGATGTTGAGCCCCTTGCCGTGATGGACACACTTGTTGAAAATTCACTCCTTTCCCCTTCTTCCTTGGGCCTCCTGCAGCCCAAAATCTGTCCTAAAGTCACAAAATATAACATACACAGGTGAGTGTTTTTGTGTATGAGTTGAGGCTCTTTTTTCCCTTTATTAAGATCTTTTACAATGCTGTCAGGTCACATTTGCAGACTTTTCCCCTGCTCTGGTGGAAGGCTAGGGTTTTGGTGTGAGTAGAGAGCTGAATTCTTCATCTCACATAGATGTTTCTGGCTTTGTGAGCTTCGTGGTCAAATCAGAAGATCTGAGGATGCTGAATGACAGGCGTTTCAACCCCCCCACCCCCTCTCCGGTAGAGAGGGAGAGCTGATGAAGTAGCTGCAGCTTTCAGTATTAGGAAGAATCCTGGAAAATACTCAAAACCGAGTGGTCTTTTGAAGGTGAATAGCCCTTGCTGCTGAAATTGGCCCCCTCACGTAAATCTGAGAGCTGTGAATTTGTTCCTTCCCTGTCTGCCCCCCAGCAGTTGCGGGGTTATTTGAAGCCTGGCCTCTCTCTCTTAATAGGGCTCCTCTCAGGACCTCAAGTAAGCTTGCAAAAGCACTGGAAATAAGTCTCTTCTAACCCGGCATACCACTTCCTCTTGTAAAATAGACTTGATTAAATTTTCTGGCTCTCCCTTTCGTTGCTTGCAGACATCCAAAACCTTCGCTTCTCAGTGGAAAGAGGTACTTCGTGAATTACAACTAATGTTGAAACCTAAAGAATGGGGTTTGACAAAACAAAGTTGAAGACTTACCCCCCCCTCCTTCCCCTACCCCCCATTTAATATATCATTGCCAAATTTTGCTGCTGGAATAAAAGCTCTTTCAGTGAGATGTGGCTTTTTGCTTCCCTTTTGGGCGTTTGTGGTAATTCCCGCACAGGGAAAAATAGGAATTTTTATCTCAACGGGGAGTCCCCCTGCAGGGTCAGCACAACAGACCTGCACCACATTGGCGTGGCTCCGAGTCGGAGCGAGCAAGCCCTGTGGCTAGCATTGCCTGGCGCGGGGGCCACCATCTAGCCCCCGTGGGCTCGCAGCGGTCCCGCTGGGCAGTTTTGCACCAGGGAATCGTCCTGGTCACCTGTGGGGTTTGTTTTGTGGCTCCCTCCCTGAGTTCTGCATCTGTGCAAAAATCCTGGATTATGATGACAAACATCTCCCATGCTGAACTTCTCATTCAATTTTGAGTACAAACCGTTTCTCTCAGGTTAAATCTCCTGCCAGCTGTCACTGCTGCCTGGTGTGATTGCAAACCAGGGGCAGAATTAGATAAAAGATTTGCAGGGAGGAAAAGGGAAGGATGTTAGCTGGATGCTTAGAAATAAGTTGTTTCAGAGGAGGGGGTTTTAAAATAGCCTGAACTAAAGGTGGAGAGAAATAGGGTGGCGATGTGTGAAACGCGGTGAGGAGGTTTGGGCGCTCAGGGTGAAGTGGGAGAAGCCTTGAACGCTGTTTATTGCTGTGTACACGGGTCACACATGTATGGATTTTGACCCCTGCCTTGTTCTTTCATGTTTCCCGTTGGGTGATTTTCTTCATGTTCTGCAAATGTGACCTTGTTTGGGGTTCCCGGTATGGGGTGGGTCTCACACCTCGGGAGGAGCAGTGCAGAGAAGGAAAGCTGCTGCTGGGCAGGACTGAAGATTTTCAGAGAGCACTCAGTGCAAATCAACTAAAATTTTTATGTTGACATGTTCACTCAGTTTGGAAGTCAAAGTTCCAGTGCCTCTTGGTTCACGTTTTTTGAGATTTGTTGTCTAATTCAGAAGTATTGTTTTAAAAAGAGCCAGACATCTGAACTAATGATAACAAGCTGTGTCTCTGCAATTAGCAGCAGTGAAAACATTTTGAGCTCTGCCCTGTAACTTACAGCAACCACTGCAAAAAAGTAAACATTATTTGTATTCCAGCGCGTGTGCTGGGCATGCTCTGCAGGCAGGTCTTGTCTGGTTGGGTTCTTGTGCTTCTTGTGAAGCTGAAAATCATGCATGAATCTAACAGGTTATACCCCCAGTCTCTGCAGACTTCCTTTGGGTGAATATATTTGGAATACTCTCGTTAGGGGCGTGGAGTGGTTGCCCTGTGTCTGCGTTAGGCAGTAGTGTAGCCCGAAGGGGAGGGGGTCTGTAGCATGAAGCCGCTCAGACCTGACCTCTACATTATGGGTTATTTGGGGTTATTTTGGGGGTTCACTTTGGATTAGCTTTAGTGAGGTCCCATGGACCAGATGCTTATGGGCATTCAGCTGGAGCATACCCAGATCGAGACATTTTGGAAAATATGTTTGGTAAAAATGGAGCAAGGGGCCAGTTCTGTTGTTGGCAGCGGTAGTGTTTGGGTGTAGATGTGGATTTAGGGGGATGACTGCACTCAGTCACCCGTGTTGCAGCTGTATTACCAAAAGGCAAGAAGCAGCACCAAGTGTGTCTACCTTACCCTGTCCTCAGTGGAGGGCACAACTACCTCTGGGCTACAGGGGGAAGATGAATTGATGCCTTCTTTGGCAAAAGCATGGAGGAAGTGTAAAACTCGACCTCACTCCGAGTCCTCAAGAAGAGAGCAATTGCATCGGGAGCGACTGGGAATGAGGAGCAATTGCCTAGGACAGCAAATAAAAAGCTTGCGCTTGTATCGCCTGGAGCTTCAAGAGCCTGAGTGTCCCCAGAAGGGCAGGAATCATCGTGGCGGGAGAGACTGCACCTGAACAGCAGTAACGCAGTGTGTGTCACGGAGTAATTGCAGGTGCTAATGCTCAGGTGTAACAGCAAAGTTAGAAAGCTGGTATTTATCTTTTTTAAACTGATAACTAGTCATTTTAAATGGCTCCGTTTCCTCATAACTAATGGTATTTGTGAGCAAGGCCGTATGTGCAGCTCACTGTCTGTGTGCAGCAGAGCCATGAATTAGCAGATGAGAACACTCAGTGCCATGGTGGTTGGACCAGATTACACCACTGCTGTTTCTACGCCCTACCACTAAACGAGGAATAAATACCATTTGTCTCCTTGATACTCATTAGTCTGTATCTAGAACCCAAACCCAAAAAGCACCATGCACGTCTGTCTCTTGGGACATTTAGGTACGGTTGTGGGAGCTGCATGTTTAGTGAGATCAGGTCCTTTGTGAAGTGCGAGTCCAAAATCTCTGCAGTCTAAATGCAGCGCCACTCCTCTGTTCTGCTAGCACAGCCAATAAATCAGCAAATCCCAAAGAATTTTATGTTGTCCCTTGGGAGCAGATGACTGCGGTTGCATAATCTGTTGGGTTCAGGGTGTCTGTCGGAGCTTGAGGGGTTCCCTAGGCGTGGAGAAGCTGTGTGGCACCTCAAGTCATCCTCTTCAGATGTTTGTTCTGGCAGGGAAGGAGGCTCGGTGTGGCCGTTTATGTCCTTCGTCTATGTCCTAGGTGTTTTAGAGGTCCGTGCTCTGCCTGTCACTCTCCCAGAGCCTTGAACAGCCTTCTGAGGTGTCTCTACAGCATGCAGGGCAGAAATGCGTTATTTTTGTGCTGCGCCAGCATAACTGCAGTGATCCAGCCCATTGGCTTTCCATGCCTGTGATGGGGGTGCGATTGAGCTGGGCTTCATTGTCTGTGGCGAGGATGCCTGTCCCTGCAATTTTAGAATTTAGGTACGAATGCCGTTCAGCCGAAGCCAGCTGGGGCATCTGTCTGCTCTCTGCATGCAGCTCCCTTCCCTCTGGATGCTGTGCTACTCTCTCTCAGCCCTACGGAGAGGGGGGACTGCCGGCGGGAGCAGGAGCGTGGTCCCCTGCCACCACCACCAGCCTGGTCTTCTCCTGTCCCTGCCTCTGCACTGCTGTGACCGGGGTAGAGTGCTGGGCTGGGTTTAAACTCCCTGTCTTGAGGAGTTTTTCAAAGTTTGCTTTGGCAGGGATAACTGAAAGCTGGATCTGTTCCCTCGCTGGGTTTGTTTGAGCTGTTGGCCAAATGGCTTTGCTAGCCCCTGAGCAGGATACAGGGTGGCAGGAAAGCTATGGTGGTGCTTGGTCTTGCCTGATCTCAGATGTAAGGTGTTTGTGAAACTGTAATATTAAAGTCAATGGCTTCACCACCTTAGACCTTGCAGCAGCTCTGTGGAATAAGACGATGTTGTTGGCCCTGTTTTTTTTTCGTGGAAAGACTTGTCGGGTGCTGCGAGGGATTTGTAGCACAGCAAGGGAAAAGGAATTGACTTCTCCCAAATTCAAAGCCGCATCATTGCATCAGTACCAGGTAGAGTGAGGTGTCTCACCAGGCTTTAGTCATGGTCCTGTGTCGCAAGCTGAGCTGAATCCTATCTCCCAGCAAAAGCCGCAAGCAGGCCCTAAGTCCAGCAGCGATCCTCCCTCTGCTCCCTTTCCACCTTTCCTGAGAGTTCAGGATTTCACGGTGGGCAGAGAGGTCTTGCCCCGGGGTCTCCTGCCAGCCATGTCAGAGGGCTGTCTGCCCAGGGGCTCTCCCAAACTTCAGCACTGGGGCATTTGTTGCTGGTGGCTGGAATTCTTGGTGGTTTGGTGTCTCTGGTGAACAGTGAAGGTCAGACCTTGCCCTGTCTGCTGCTACCGTTGCCAGCAGCTCGAGCATCGCCGCCCTGAGCACCCACCGTGTGATGCTCAAAGCTAATGGCAATTAGTTAATCCAGCTGACGATTGGGTCTAATCAACACCAAACATGTTTGTACTGGATTAGAAAAGGCCACAGAAATATACCTTGAAATTTAACTTCCAAATTTGTCTTTCCTTCAAGATTTCAGTAGGTCAAGTTGCACTCCTTGTTATAAATTTAATGGTGAAAAATATGCGATAGGCAAAAACCCCACTGTGTTCAGAGTTTTGTTCTCCAGAAAGCCGCCACTTTGACTATCCTGAAGAAAATCTGGTGTGGCATAGAGAGCCTGAGACTTAGGGAGGTGCTGCTTCACCTTGGCCACAAGCCAAGGGATGAGGGTTGCTCGTCCTCGAAAGGGAGGTGGGGGAGCCCTCTTGGGTACCCTGAACCATTCAAATGCACTCCCTGGGTGTTATTAGTCTCTGGGCTCTATGACTGAGTTTTCCTTTGCCCTCTCTGCCTTTCTTCCTCCTATTTATTGAGGCAGGCAGAGAACATTGCGTCCCTTGCCCATGCCATCACCTGCAGAGCCCGGGGCAGGAAAGGGCTTGTCAGTGATGAGACGCTGGATCGAGCACGTTCCTGGTGTGCTGTAGCTCCGTGCCCACAAGAGTATGTTGAAGCAGCAGCTGGGTTTCCCCACGACATTGCTTTCTGCTGGGATGAATTGCGGTGGGAGAGCTTAGTTCCATGGGGAGGCAGAGGAGAGGGCAGTCCCTGCAGCCCTGAGGTGGTGGAACTTCTTGAAAGCTCGGCTGCAGCAAAGTTTGCCCGAGACTTTCCCTTTGCTGTTTTTCTTTCAAAGGAAAAAGACGTTTTCCTTTGCCTGCATGCATTAAGGCAGACTTGACTCCTGCCCGAAGACATGGCAATCTGTGAAAAGTACCCCAGTCGCCTGCCAAAATCTGTCCTCAGTGGGCTGGGTGTTCTCACCCGATGAAGGTTTCGTGAGGAGCCGTGTGCCCTTCCGTCAGTCACTATCTCTTAGTCATTAATTTGCCCTGCCATACCTGAAAAGCAAGTTAGCTCATTTCCTGGTGTCGTGGAGAGATGGTTTGTTAAGTTTACCTTTTAAGTCCCCCTTGGGGCTGGAGGTTTCAGTTCTGTGAGGATCCGCACTGCCCTTCATCTTTCCAGCCAAAAGAAGATTGAGTTTCAAGGCATTTTTTCCGTGCCAGAGTCTTTCAGAGAAGAGCATAAAAATTAGTGGTGTGTCTGTCCTGCCGAGGACATTACAGGTCTGGAGGGGAATAGGTGGTGGCTCTGGAAGAGGTCGTCTGGGCTGAGGTTTCTCCTCCGTGCCCTGGTGAGCTGATGATGGGCTGGCTGGCCAGGTGTCCGGGATGGTCTGCATGTGTCGTTTCCAAAGCACTTTCTGATCTATCAGGATGAAAGGTTCTAGAGAAATGCTAAATGGTAGTATTAGTGTAGAATAAACATACTTCTTCAGTATTTCTGATCCTAAAGTGGATCCAGATGCTTTCTTATGGCTGCTGGGTCTGCTTTGTTTTCTCTGTAGCTCATTGTGGCCGTTTGCATTTGTTCAAGCGAGATGGGATGTGACAGAGGGCTTGTCACAGCATGCTCTTGTCAAGTCTGTAAACCTTTGTATTTGTACATGCACACTCACAAATATATATACATAAATGAAAAAATGACTGACTTACTCTAAGACACCGTTCCCGAGTCTGACACTTCACACATATGCCAAGGAACTCGGAATAAAATCAGCGAGTTTATCGTTTTTTATGATCACAGCAATCAGTTCAGCTGTGTAGGGAAGAAATGGGATTTGGCTGCGTAACTCAGAATAGTCTCCGAAGGAAGTGGACATGTCTGTACCTTCATAGCTCTGATACAAAAAGCCTATCAAATGCCCCTTGATACCAGCCACCAGTTGTGTTTTCCAACCTGTGGTTGAGCTTGGCAAGAGGTAACTTTCCAGCTCTTTTTCCAAGTGTAAAATAGTTTTCCCTGGGTTTTAAGGATTATTAACATTTTCATGGTTTCTCCTCTACAGAGAAGAACAAGCCTGCCCCGCTGCTTAAGGGTGGTTTTTCCTATGGGCTGGGTTTTTACCAGAGCTGGTGCCAGGGTGAGATCAAAGCATCAGGAGCCGCTGGGTTGGTCGTTCTGTGTGCGCCAGTAAGAGATGTTTCCAAGCAGATGTTTCGATGGTGTTTTAGACCCTGCTTGGGGAGATGACACTGCAGTGTCTGAGGGGACTCCCAGCTGTGCCCAGGAGACTTGACGCTACTTTGCAAAGACAGAAAGTGTGGATGGGTGTTTTGTCGGTGAAATGTTTTATTTTGGTAGCTGGTACTAATAGATGTATGATCAGCTGGTAAAATCTCTTCCGTTCTTAAAATGAGTGATAATAGGATTTGTTGCCTGTTGTTTGCTAGCGCTAGGAGTAGCTGCCCAAGGTTTCTTAGCTGTTGTCCAAGATCCAGGGCTTTCACCAAATCCTACTCCATCCCCTGGCAACCACAGTGAGGAATAGGAAGTTTGAGAGTCTTGGTTTTCAATAAATTTGAATCAGAGCTGCATTAGGAATATTTTTGGTCCATGAGCCTTCTCCATCCAAGCTGAAGACCACGTTCAAATGATGCGACAGCTTGGAGGTTGTAGCTGATGCCCCACATCTGCACCAAGAGCCACGAACACACGTCGGCTCTGGTCCTGCCCCGCCTGAGACACTGCTGGTGTATTGATTGCCAAAATCGCTGAGAGTGCTCTACAGGGACCACATCTGAAAAAAGGCTTGTCTGTATTGCGCACGTTAAACCCCCTGAGAAGGGAGATTGCAGGTCCTGTCCAGCTTTTGCACAGTTTTCTGCAGTCTACAGGCTGTATAATTACATTTTATTGACTTCATCCCGTTATTCCCTTCTGGCACGGGATGCTCACGGATTGGTAGAAAGTAATTAAAAATCTGAAGGTTCTCACCCATTTAGTACAACCTTTCCTGTCTTTTGTCCAGTGTTGGGAGCTTGCTGTGTTTCCATGGGGTTTTTTGGTTTCTTACTTACATGGGGGAAGAAATGGCAGAGGAAAAGGAAGCCAGCTAAGGAGGCAGCATGTACTTGGCAGAACTTAGAAGTTGGCTCAGGCTTGTTGGTTAACAGCCCTGCCTTGCGAGGCTGGTACAGCAAATGACCACAAATTCTTGGTATATTAGTTTCTTATCTTACCATGTGAGCTTGGTGTCACACCAGCACTGTTTTTCCAGCACGGTGTGCCTGGTCTTTGGTTTGAAACAAACTCTGAGATAACGATGCCACTTATTGCATCACTGGTACCAGCTGGTTTCACCCTGTCCGGAAATACCTGACATTATCTGGTGTATGCGATCACTTGCTGCCATGCAAAGGTAATTGCTCACTGACCCACAGAAGAAATTTTTTTTTTTTTTTTTCTTTTTCCCCTGAAAACTTATTGTATGCTTTGAACTGCCGAGCAGTACTCAAGAAGACATAAACTCATGAGTTACTACAGGCTGCACGCCTGGAACATGTAGGCCATCCCGACATATGGAGTAAATCAGCACAGCTCCGTTGGCTTCGGCACAGGAGCGTCTATTACTGCTCGCTCTAACCCTGCTCCAGACTGTAGGGATGGCTGCTGATGGACAGTGGAGAGAAAAAAACACCCCTCCCTTCTTTATTCCCACTTCAGGGCTTTACACTTTATGAACAGAATAAATGTGCTACAAGTGGAGGTGAAATTGTAAATTATTTTTGCCTCTATAAAATGCCTTTATTTGGACTTAATGCTAAGTTCCCTCTCATTCCGCTTCATTCCTAAATCAAGTAGTTGATTAACGCACACGCTTTGTTACAGGCACTCAGAAATACATCAGTGATTAGTTCAGAGATCGGTGTTTTAAAAAATAAAAAACCCAACAACCCACATGTGTGCACCTGCACAAAACGAAGTCAGGCAGAACCGACTGCGTGGAAACAGGGTGGGCAGCACCCCTGTGAGCCACGGGACCGCGGGAAGAGGAGCTGCTCTTCTGTTTCCCTGCGCCAGGAGAAGCAACGCTATCAGGCTTATGTATGATGGATCAGAGTGCAGTGGTATTGCTGCGAGCAAAAGTCATGAATTTTAATCAACTTTACTGGCTGCCTTGAAATTTGAGTTGAAAGATAAATGTGAAAAACAGGCAGCCCATATTGTTTCTGGAACAGAACTGCCCCTTTTCTGTTGATTAAAAGAATTTTTCTTTTAACTTGATAATCAAAACTACTTCCATCTTAGTTCTGGAATTTTTTTTTAGGCTAAACCTTCAGGTCCTGCCAGCCCTGGGTGCCTCCCTGAGCCAAATGTCACCTCGTGGCCACCCAGACGGTGGCTGACCTTGTCTGCAGAGACTTTCCAACCAGCGGGACTCACTGACTTGTCTCTTTCAGCTGTTTTGAAAAAGATGGTTTTTAGGGCTTTATTTAAATATTCTTAATGTTTTTTTTAAAAA
>VXBO01010629.1:24915-39310 GCA_013400135.1 Rhinoptilus africanus
AAAAAAAAAAAAAAAAAAAAGACTTGGCTGGTGAAAACTGCTGAGTGGGCTGTCCGGGGAGTTGGAGCCCGGTTTATATTCATTGGGGAAGTTTGGCACAGCCAAGATAATTACCCTTTCCCTCTGTTTCTCCAGGGCTGCTTTTAAGGTTCTGTAGTTGCCATATTCATTTTGGTATCGGCCTTCCTAATTGGATATAAGGGATTTAAATGCCGACGTTGTCTCGGGGGGTGCATCTAAGCTTTGGGAAGAAGTGGACTGAAACTACCAGCTCGTATCCCTGGACAGAAACACACACCCATCGACTGATTTCCAGCCGCTGCCAGGCTGGTCCAGATTGCTTTGAGTAATTGAGAGTGTTTTCCTCACTCCTCTGTACAGAAGTTTCCTTCAGGGGTTATCGTAGCTGCTTTTCCTGTTTTGCCATTAAGTCACCTCTGTGCAGGAATAACTTTGAAGGGTTGTATTTAAGGCCAAACAACTTTTAAGAAACGGAAGGGGAAAATTAGCCTGCGAGCCCCGGGGAGGGGAAAAAAAAAAAAGAGTGGGAGACTCCTGAGTTGCTCCTCCTCTCTCAGCCACAAGTGCTGTGTTATTTTCTCTTAGCATCCTCCATGGTGCAGCTCCACACTTAGTTTCTCATCTCTGATAGCTGTGGGTTCAGCAACTGCTTTGTATTAGTGAACAGTTCATTGCAGCTGCAGCAGAGGCTTATTTGATGCTCTGGGAAATTCTTGCTGCTTTCACTAGTGAGAAAGGCAGTATGTTTTGGGGGCCTAAATTAGTGTGAAAGGGCACATACAAACCTGCTAAGTACAAATTCCAGCTTGTTTGTACTCTCAGTTGGTTACACCCTTGGCTCAGAACCCAAATATTTCAAGAATTTGGGTTGAGGTATATAGTTTCCCAAAAGAGGTATGAAGTTAGATTCCCCTTTTGCATCAGTGGGTGCAGTTTCTGTAAGGTCACCAAGTGTTTGCTTGAAGCAGAAATATCAATTCCTTCAAGGCATGTCTAGAGACTTTGGGAGGGCAGGAGCTGCTTTGCCCTCATATGGGAACCTGGTGGCCGCTCCTCATGCGGCTTAGGTGACTTCGCTCTTGCTTTGATTGGAATACGCTTGCTGTAAAGGAAACCCACCTTATTTTCATAGAATCATAGAATCATAGAATCATAGAATCATGTCCCTTATGGGAGACGGGATGCCTTACAGTGACATGCTTTGCTGTACTCAGGCCATCGGGGCTATGCCTGCAACCCCAGTGGCTGGTTTTTTTTTTCCCCCGAGGCCTTCAAAGCATGTACGTACGCCAAAGCAGAGGATTAGTTTCACTAAGGAGGCTCATTTCATATGCAAATGCTCCATGGGCTGCTGCACAAATGCAGCCTGCCTGATTTTTAATTTTTTAAAAATTTTATTTATTTAATTTAATGCCTCACTGGCAACACTCTCTGCTTTG
This sequence comes from Rhinoptilus africanus, assembly GCA_013400135.1. Lineage (NCBI taxonomy): Eukaryota > Metazoa > Chordata > Aves > Charadriiformes > Glareolidae > Rhinoptilus > Rhinoptilus africanus. The sequence continues at coordinate 26,376 of VXBO01010629.1, forward strand.
CTTGGCTTGCTCCACCTTTCCACGTTGCTGCGCTGCGGGTCCAGAGGCTGGGCTGGTAGGAACCCGTTTGGTGTCATTTACCGGTTGTGATATTGCACCATGGTGGGATCAGCCTGGATGGCTGGTAGGGCTGTTACTGTGCCTGATGTTATTCCTGGTATTATTTCATAGAATCATAGAATGGTTTGTGTTGGAAGGGACTTTAGAGATCATCCAGTTCCAGCTCCCCTGCCATGGGCAGGGACACCTCCCACCAGACCAGGGTGCTCAAAGCCCCATCCAGCCTGGCCTGGAATTTCCCTCTAATACTGAAGGAAAAGAGCATTTGCCGGTGCCTTGAGGTGTCCTAATGCATCCAGGTGCCAGGTCATTGTCTGCCTGAGAAGGTGGATGAAGGTCACAGGATGCAGCGTTGGGGTGATGGAGTGGGATACGGGCACCGCGGGGCAAGCAGTCGGTAATCCCTGTGCACCCCTTTCCTTGCAGTTACCTGGCCGAGCAGTGCTGGAATGGCGGCTTCGTCTACCTGATCATGTTGCGCCGCATCAAGCGCAAAGCCCCTCTTCCTCCCTCCAACGGCAACAACAGCAACAGCTGTGACCCCAAAGTCAAGCCCAGCCCCGAAGCCGGCGACCGAGCCGCTCAAAATGGGAAAAGGACTAGGAAGTTTGGGGTCATCACCAGAACGCCGGGGAGCAAGGAGAGCAAAGAAAAGCCGGGCACGGAGCACGGGAATGGGCATTGCACCCCGATGGAGGTGGAGGTTGCTCAGCCAGAGACCTCCGAAGCAGAAAGCAACGGGGAAGAGCAGCTTCGGGGACCAGGGGGACAGTACCGGTGCCGGCTGTCGGACAGTGGGGTACCGGACATTGGTGACCAGTCTGCCCAGGTACGTTTGCTTTGGGATTTTTCTAGAGAAGCAAGCAGCAGGTGTGCAAGTGAATTAAAGGAATTTCTTGCGCACTTTCCTTGGTTTTAGTGCAGCATTTGTGGTGCCCATGGGGACAACCCAAGCTGTTGGGTGCTAGGTCATGGGATGGGGTGCAGAACAGGGGGGCAGGAGGGTTAGGTAGTTAAATAATAATTGTGAGAAATCTCTGTCATGCTCCATCTGTGATGAAGGGGAAGGTCCTTGTATCTCTGACCTGTCAGGGTTGGCCTCAGGATTTATTCTGTTGAGACAACTGGTGACCTTACGACACCAGGGCAGGGGGTGTCAGTGGAAGACGGTCATTTTGTTCTTTGGGGCTTCATCTTTAGCTCTCTATGAGCTTGATGGCACCTCAAAGCTCATCTTAAAATTGGAATTGAAGCTTCCCTTCTTGAGGCACCAGACCACAGTGCGTTTATTTGTATTACTAAACTTGTTTGGCCAGTGTTTGGGGACCACATGGAAGTTATTGTGAATTTCGCTCTGAGTTGATGAGATGGACGATTTGTTAATGTTTGGGACGACAGTGGGATTGGGGCTTTCATTGCTTCTCTCTTCACCCTAATGGAGATCTTGGGGTTTGTTGTCTGGCTAGAATTGCAGCGTTGCTGGATGGAGAAAAATAACCCCAGCCTTGGTCAGGTTTCAGTGTGCATCCATCACCAGAAGAGCTGTCTGCCAATCTTTCCAGAGACACTGATTGTATAAACAGATGAACACTGCTGTGTTAGGCTTAGGGCTTGCTGCAGCAGCTGGTTTTGGTTTTAAGACTTCAAAGCTGGTGACAGAGCAGTATGAGCGGACATCTCATCACTAAATTCTGTTGAGGAAAGCACGGGTTTAAACATGGCCTCTGGATCTGTGACCCCCAATACTATGGCGGTGGTGGTGATGGTGGTTGTTAACTCAAACTAATTTAAATTAAAATACATGGAGGGGCTAAACCCGATTTTAAAAAATGCTGGTTCTAAAGCAGCAAAATTGAGAAAACCTGCTCTTCCTATCAGTGAGACATGTTGAATTTCAGCGTGCAACAGGAAGGGGAGGTTGTTTGTGCACTCTTTTTGCAAGCCTTGTCATTGCAGTCGTTCTGAAAGAGTTTATAAATAAAATAATAAAAGGTTATATATAAATAAATAACTCCTTCAGTATTTTGAAAGCTCTGGTCCATATAAAATATTCTTGAGTCTGTTCTGAAGATGTTTAATTAAACATATGTTATAAATGAAGATGATCAGAGTTTGTCTTGAGGAAGTGGAAGGTCAAAGTGTGTGTGTCTGTGTATATATATAAAAGAAACTCTTGATCCAGAGCCATCTCGTGCTAGTGTTGCCTTGATGTTTTGAGTCATTTTGGTCTGAGAAGTATGTTGTTAAATTCAGAACATATATGTATCAATGTGAGCAATAAATACATTTTTAATGCAAAGCATATACAAGGTGGCTTTGTAAAATGTAAAAGCATAGTTGAGTCACTGGAAATTTAAGAGCTATAATCTGCTCAGTTGTGGTGTGTCTGTCAAGAAGCCTGTTGGGAGGCACAGTCATTTAGTAAAATTGCTTCTCTCTCTCCTAATTTTTTTTTCCCCTGTTAATATTTTGCTTAGAGATATGACCTCTGTGTGTGTCAGTATTAATTACATTTTCCTGACATCTGAATGAGGAGAAATGTGAATAGCTGGAGCCTGAATAGCATGCCTTGCTCATCCTTTTCTTTTTAAGGACGAGGGGGCCCTGTAGAAGCCCATCACTTTAACATCTATGGGGTAGCTGCTATTGGAGGAACGAGCAGCTGATTTCAGTTTCTTAAGTATTGAATACTGACAGCGAATAAAATGTTGAAAATCATTTGAATCCTGTAAAAAAAGTAATATGTACGCAAGGAGTAAAGACACTTGGGAGCCTCAAATCTCACTTCCAGCTCCGTTTTGAAAGCGTGACCTGGCACTCAGGCATGTGAGATCCAGTCGTGTCAGGAACCTTTTGAGAACAGCATCCAGGACGTCGTGTCAGAAGCTGCAGCCTCCTTCCAGGCTTCAAAGTGCGAGCCAAACCTCTCGTAGCCGCGGGATGAGTTATGTCTTCCCGAGCAGGGACAGGGTGCATTGGCAGGGCACCTTCTCCACAGGGGAAGCGTCTCCATCCCTGCTGCCCTCTGTCCCTCGCCGTCTCCTCCACACGTTGACTAATGGAATATCCAGGGCTGTCAGCCCCACACCTTCAGGGAGCACTATATTCACTTCGGGAAGACGCGAGAGAGCCAGCCTGTAGCAGGCTGGAGGTCGGCTGCGGGTGGGAGGAAAGGCTTTGAGAAGCTGCTCAGTGAGCAGCGTGGATGTGGGACAACCTCGATGGTCCTCCCCATTGCCCTGGTCCTCCCCACCGCTCCTTCGCCCTCCCCTGCCCCAGCACGCAGGCTGGGGAATTACGAGTCAAAGAAACATCTCTTTTTCTCTCTATAGAAAGTTAGTTTGAAGTTGCCGTGACGAAAACAGGGGAGAAGAGCTTGGGTCGAATTTTCAGCCGCTGCTGTACTGAACCCGGCAGCTGGCTCAGGGCCGGTGCCCTGGGCACGCTGTGCTGGCAGTGCTTTTGAGGCATCCACGTGTCTTTGGTGTCGTCTGCCGCCACCTCCTCTCCCGGGGGCGTGGGGTTGTCTCCCCATTTTCTCACTGCCTGCTGCTAATGCTAGCAATGCTGAGTTGCGAAACAAGAGGCGAGACGGATGCTGTTTGTCAAGTGAACCTGCCAGGAGTTATTGGTTTGTGTGTGTGTGTCAGTCCCCTCCTTCAGGCTTGCTTTCATCTCCCAGATCTTGGTCTTTCTCTCCTCTGCACTTGGCACAGCTATTGCTGTGTATAAAGATATCTGCCAGGCCATGTGCTGGTGTGTAACCCTCAGTAAATATTGTGCCTGTCAATTAGCAGGCAGCGTTTAATGTTTACAGGTCGTTAAGCTGTGCTGCAATATTTTTAGGATGAACCTAAATGCCCTTTAAAAGCTGGTGATTCGAAGCAGCAAGGCTGTGTCTGCCTGGCAGCAAGATCTGGAAGGTCTGGGAAGCAGACCTGACCTTGGAGAGAGGACCCAGGCTGGCTGCAGTGGGAGTCGTGGGCAGTCATTTAAGACCAGTCAATCTCTGCGCCGGAGTAATGATCCGTCACTTCCTGGGAAGATTGGGCAGCTTAAATGCAGAAATCAAAGTTTACTTCTTCCATTCAGCAGCCTGAGACGGGGCGGTGTTTTGTAGGTCGGCAATTACAAAGGCACAGAAGAAAGAGGAGTATGGGGAGTATGCTGGAGTCATCTGGAAAATGGCAAAGAAAAGGAAACTGTGAGGTTTCTTCTCAATATACCAATTTTGTGGTTTCATTTTGTTTTGCGGTAGGACAGACTCCCTCGGTTTTGTCTCGGTTTCTCTACCATGGTGTTTTTGGAAGAGCTGTGGATCGCTTCTTTAGCTGTTCAGCCCCTCAGGGGTACCCAGGGATGGCCAGGTACAGCTGGCACAGGCAGGGGTCAGAAGCAGGACTGCGAGGCTTGCAAGGACCAGGGTTACGAGTGCGAGGGGTGGGAGTGTCATTTCCAAAGGAGACTTGACCTGATCCAGGCCTGGCTGGCATGACGAGAGGCTTTCATTGATGAATCCAGAAGAAGCTGGGCTGGAGATGAAGTGCACCAGAGCAGACCAGCCACCTTTGCTTCCTCCAGTCGCAGCAGGATGCTCTGAAAAGTCTTTAAAATACCAACCATTAAAAGCAAAAACAAGACACCTCCAGAAAGCCCTTGTATCCTCTTGCTTCTGTATAAGCATCCGGGTTAGTAAAGGCTTGAAAATCCAGGTCCAAATTTATCAGTCACTAGCAGAAACGGTGTAAAGAAGGTTGGGCAGAGTAAAAGTGCGAAGGGAGGCAGGTGGAGAGGGNGAAGGGAGGCGGGGGGAGAGGGAAGGGGGGGGGCAGCAGGTGAGCATTTCCCAGCAGGGAGAAGTTGGTGGGGTGGGAGGAGGAGTGCGGGGTCTGCCCCAGCTGTCCCCTGCTGGGGGTGGCCCCGTAGCTTGGGGCCGTGGTGGGACGGACGCCTCTGCAGGATGGAAAGAAGTCAGGTTCTGGTGGCCCCCCCAGGTGCGTCTGGTGTTTTTCTGAAGTTAGTGTGCCATCATCTTCTTTAGCTCGGGCCTGTTACTGCTTTCTTATTGAGATGGCTTCTCTCAGGAAAGTCTGAATACTTTCGAGTTGCATTTTGCTTTGTACTTAGGAAGGGCTGACAGCCTTTCTATAGCAATATGTACCAATTAGCATTGGTAAATGCCAGCCTTACCTTGCCTTTTGGTTAATGAAAAATGTTCCTTATCTTGCCAAGCAGAAGAGGAAGACTAATGGCATGTTACAGGAATCAAAAGATGAGGCTTGAAATAATGCATTGGCTTTAAGCGTTTTACGATTTTTTTTTAGACGTGATGGAGAAAAGAAAGATTCTCATCCACTTGCTGTACCAAAACGAAAACCTTGCTGTGAGCAAGGTACTTACAAGGGTAAATACTGACAGCTCCTCTGAAGCTACTGAAGCTAAGTTGCTTTACGTCAAGTTCATTTGGCAACCTAAGCAGCAATTACTGTTTCATCAAGGCTTTTATAGAACTTTTATATGATGCATGTCTTAGACATAAATAACTCTGTTTTTATTTTTTAATGTAGATACCTTCAGTCATGTAAAGGCCTTCCTCAGAGTCTGTTTCTGTTCTTTATGTCTTTTTATCTGTTGTTTTTGCTTCCAACTTTCATTAACACGAATCCTGGGGCTATCTACTGTCTTGAAGTTTTAATGTGCACTGTGATAAGCACATCTTCCCTCTCTCTTGCCTATTTTGGGTTGTAAACTCTCTTAAGGGACAAGGACTGTCTTTTAATTGTAGCTGCACTGCACTGACAACACTTGGCCTTGCTTTTGCTTGGGGTTTTAGGAAGTGCTTTGATGTATCTAGTAGTGAAATTACAGTTAATTTTTTTTGCTGCCAGTTATGTTCCACCTTGCCATAAAACAACCATCACCACAACTTTCTGGGGTTCAGTCTTACTCGCTGCCAAAATTTTTCAGCTGATTTAAGATGTTTTTTTTTCCTTTCTTTGCTGAGAATTAAGCGATAGCTACAGCTGAGGCAGCTGTGAACAGCAGTCTGTCCTTTTAGTCTGTTTTTGGATTGAATTTTCCGAGGGTGCGGTGGAGCGCTGGGCATAGAGGTAGTCTGGCAATGGATGAGTTGTAAAGAGTTCATTTTAATGTGTCTTGATACGGTGTCCTCACCCTTGGAAAGGAGCTACCGCCAAAGGCAGCACGGGTACGCATGAGGTTGTGTTACAGGAGGTCTCAGCCACGCTCAGATATCACAAGCCACGGGTGAGAGCACCGGCACGAAAGCATTTCCCACCTACACATAAAGTAGTGAGTTGGGTTTTTTTTTCATTTTGCATATGGTATTAAAAATGCAGCAAGCCCACAGTTGGAATGCAGAGGCCTGGCTTTAGCTGAAATGGAAGTTCACACCATTTTATGTTTTAATCATTAAGTGTGAACGGTTGAAACCAAGTGGACGTGCCTAAAAATAAAGTGTGCGGTTTGCTTAGGTGCTGTAACATTTCAGGTGCTGGTTGGGATTATAAAGCTACATACACTTAATTTTTGAGGCAGGGCGCTGAAACCACTGAGCAAACCCAAAAGATTCCTGACGCTGTTGGATGCCAGGAAGACCAATCTCCACAAGACACCTCTCTTTAGCTGACACGGGAGTGTGATGACTTACTTTGGATGGGCATTAGTCTACTGCAAGGGTGTTTTCTGAGAAGCTCCAAACTAGCCAACCATCTGCTCCCAACAGCCCAGCAAGAGAATGAGACCGGGCAAGATACCTGAGGGAATGCAAACACCTTGTAACCTTTAAAAGCCTTGAGCTCCCCAGCGGTAATTACTGGGCCAACCCCCCCTCCCAGGGCCAGGGATAGCTGAGAAGTCCTTTGTCTGATCTTGCAATAAAGCTTCAGTTGACGGCAAGAGGGGAGCAGCCCGGAGAGGTGCAATCCAGATGGTGATGGCTCGGGATGACAAATGACTCCAGCAGATTTTTTTGTAAGGGGGTGATGATGTAGCTAAGGTGTTTGCAATGGCTGATAAAATGTTTAAAGCCCTTGCCAAGGAAATGATGTCAACAAGCAGTCTGTCTCGGGAGATGGGTCCCGGGGGGACAGTCTGCTTTAAGTCGCAGAATTTTCATCCACTCTGCTGTGATGCCTGTTTTGTGTATTTTAATTATGTGTTTGTGTTTGGGGGAGGGTCTGTTTTTGCTTTTGACTGTTCCCCAGGCTTTATCCCCTAGGAGGCTTCACTTTCTGAGGGGAAAGTGCTCACATTTCAGTGAAAGGATGCCAAGCGTCTGGCGGCCCTTTGTCCAAACAAGGGGACTTGTTAGATCAGATCATCAGTGGACACTTGAATGGAATTGCAGTTGTGTCTGCGCTGCTGGCTCCTACTTATTCTGAGGACACGGAAAGTTCACATGGTCAGCACTGTGTCATTCATATTAAGGGCTACTTGGGGTTTGGGGGTTGTTTTTTTCCCCTCTTTCAAGTTGTGTAGGAGACACCCACTGCGTGGCTTGCATCATCCAGAGGTAGAAGCCAAAGTGGCTCCGTGCTAAGAAACTTTCATAGGCAGTAGGGGTAGACAAAGAACTCCTGTCTTGGAATAACTTATTGATAAAGCATGTAGATTTTTTTTTCTCCTGCTTCTAATTTGTCTTGGAGTTGTTTATCTTGCTTGTACGACAACGAAAACAAAACCTAAGGTAGCAGATGAAAGCAGGACTCCTGCTCTCACATCAGCCGTAAAAATAACCTGGTTAAGATCAGATGAAAAATATGCTCATTATCCACTAATGAAATAATTGCTTTGTTAAGAATTTGCAAAAAGTTTTGGCATGGTTTTCTGCTACTGAGTCATTCATGCTAACATCTGTGATGTGAAGAGTGATGGCTTTTGACTGTATCTTGAGATGGACGCGTTTGAGCTACTCGCCTGGTATATGATCGTGCAAGTTAATTCCCCAGCCACCGATCCATCTCTCCCACCTGCCTGCTGGGGAACGGGGACAGCAGGAGGAGGCATGATTTGACCCAAAGTGGGACAGGAAGCTGGGAGATTTTAGATTTATTGTGCATCAGTGAAGGATGCTGGGGAGCGGTGCGCTGGTACAGGCATCCCAGGGCGCTCCCTGTGCCCATGGAGGAGGATGCCGCACTGGTGGTTGCTTGAAGGGGAATTGCTTATGTGCTGTACTCAATATGGTGTGTTGCTGTTTGGGAGGGTTTGTGCTGGTTTCGTGATGCTTTTCAGCTGCGTGTTACCAGCACGTTGGCTGCCAGCTCCTATCAAGCCCTTTGTGGTCTTTTTTTTTTTTTTTTAAAGCATGAAACTTGTAACTTTCTCTTAAATGCCATTTTTCCAAAGCGGCTTTGTGGCCAGTGAGGAGGAGCTCGCTATTTGCTTGTGCTGCTCCTGCGGGGGAAACCTGTGAAGTTTGTAAGTGGGAAGCAGGCCATGCAGGCAGGCAGTAAAAATCCACACTGAAATATGGAGGGAGGGAGACATCCCGCAGGCTGTGTTAGGGTCCATGGCAGTCAGTGTATATCTGCAGACCTTGCATGGTCGTTGGTATTCTCATCAGGGTTTATCTCTGTTTTTATTTTAAAATTGTTACATATTTACGCCAGGTTCGGCTGAATTGCTGCTTTGACAGAAAGTGCTTTTTTTGTAGGCAACTATTTTACATTTTTCCATTTTACTGTCTGCCTTTTTAACTACTTACCGCGTTTCTGTTTTCCATTTGTTTACACCTTGCTCCTGCCAAGCTTTTCTTTAATACAAGATTTCAAAGCAATTTTTCCTTTGTATATATAGATTTGCAGCTTCTTGAGCGCAGCGCAGTCAAAATCAGTCAAACCCCTTTAAACTCCCCTGCAATTAGCCAGTGAAAGAAAAGGGGGAGTGAAAGGCTCCTGTGTCTTTTATTTATTTATTTATTTTCCTCTGCGCTCGGAGGAAAAAAAAATGCTCCTTTTTGTTTTATTAATGGTGTGCTTATGAAATCGAGCGTTTGATGGTATGCACTTGGAGCAGGCGGAAGGCGAGCTTCCCCACGTCGCGCTGGCAGCATGCTTCCTTTTTCTGATCCATAGCATGCTAGTTTATTCCAGATGTGGGCTCCCTGCGATCAGAGGCTGCCTGATGTACAATGGCTTCACGGTGGAGAAGGACGGTCTGCAGGGACCCACTTGAATTCTCTATTCTCACTTGTGGTCTGTTACATAAGATGACCCGTTTTTTTAATTTGTTTTTAAATTTTTTGGGTTTTTTTCCTTGCAATTAATCCAAGTAGAATATTCATACTGTCTTTAAAAAAAAAACATTTTAATTATCTGTAGCTGAGTTACTTTGAAGTTGATCAGCTGCAAGTGGAAAAATCTGGTCCAGAGGGCTGCCTGCTGGAAAGAGCCAAGTTGGGAGGAAAGTGGAGTCACCTGAGAATGATGTAACTGCGGAGAACAAAAATTAGCCATTAGCCCAGCTGCAGCCGGACTTGACCACTTGTGTGTCTTCTTGCTGTAGAGCATTCACAGAAGTGAGGGAAGCCAAAAAACGTAGGTCTGGAAGGGACTTCAAAAGATGATTCCATCTCATCTCCTCCTTTGGAGGGGAAGTGCTGGTCCATGGTGTCCATGAAACCCTCCCATCGAGGGGGGGGTCCACAGCCCCTTTGCACAGGCAGGTCTGCTGCCGCTCTGCGTGTACAAGCAAAGTCCACGGGGTAGATCTGAACAGAGTTAACTTTTGCTCCCAGGAGATGGGGAGAAAATCTCTAAATGGAGATTTTGTCTTATTCCTTTGACGCTCTCAAAGAAATTGTGGATGTCTTTCTGAGAGTCCATCTTGGCCAAATCTCAGGGGAATTGCAGGAAATTCTCTAGATTGTCATATACAGGTAATCAGCCCACATTATCTACTGAGCCCTTTGCACGTAGGTTCGTAAGGGCTGAGCTTCGTTACTGTGACCTGCCTTTGGTTACAGGATACAGCTTGGTCTCTTTATTCTTAAGAGCGGCCTGAGCAGGGTGTCACCTGGTCCCTGGCTGTGACAGGAGCTGGTGGCACCTCTCTCTCTGTCCTCGCTGAGGATGCCTGGCTGGACCAGCATCAGCACATCTCGGTGCTTTAGGCATGAAGTGCTCTTGCACCGAGAGCTCTGGGTGCACGTGTGCGGATTCCGTTGTATCTCTTGTGAACGAAGCTTGTGGGGGTTATTCTCGAGTCATCTATAAACGAAGCTATGAGAATGTATTCCGGGAGGATGGAAAGTTCAGATGTTGATAGGAATATGAAAGGGGCAGCGGGCAAGGAGCAGCCAGACCTGCGCAGCTGACCGGAGACCGCTCAGCAGTTAAACCCGTCCTCCTCTGCGCAGGGATTGTGCAGGCTCCAAGGACAGTGACATCAGACCGGCCAACTGCCAAATCTAGCTACACGTGGAGCTTCCCTTGGGTATTGTAAGTCTCTGGAGCAGAGTAAACACACCAAGATCCTAGCTTTCATTTAAACACTTAACTGAGCTTGTAGGTTTTTTTGTTTATGAAGGAAAGCTTGAAAATATGATCCTTTAATTTTTAATTTTTTTAAAGACATTCATCACTGTTTTTTTTTTTTTAAATATCTTTTCTTTTTTAAAGCATTTAGACTTTGTGATGTTGAACATTGGAATCTCCAATAGCTCAAGAAAACTGGTTTTAAGTAAAATGTAAATGCGTTTACAAATCCTTGGGCTTGGCAGAGAGCTTTACTATTAAGGCTTTCCTGTGATGGAGTCACATAAGATGCACATTCAAAACAGCAGAATTTCCTAGCTGGCTGTCAAGTATCCCATGCTGCTCTGTGAAAAAGAGATAGCAACTTCGTGGGGAGGGGAAGAGGGTTCTGCTGAACACCCCCTTTCTCCAAGAGCCTTGAAGCAAAGCCTAGCAATCTGCTTTTTAACGCTTAGCTTTTAAAATCTTGGAGTGACCTACCTTGGAGGTATGTGTGTATTGGCAGGGGGCGTTTGCCTTGTAGCACGTGTTTAAATGTAGAGCTATGAATGTTTTATGGAGAGGGAAAGAACAGTGAGAGGGTCTGATTTCCAGTCGACGCCAAATTGTTTATTCCTGGCGAAACGCATGTGACTGACGGGCAGTAGGTAGCTCGAGCAACAGCCTTTTCTTCTTACATAGGAGATGGTGTCCGTGTCGTTTGAAAATGAATGAAAGAAATACGTGTTTGGGTATGTTCCAAGTGGTTTTGTTGTCTGTCGTGGCTGCGTTCTGCCATCCATGTTCAGACTGAGTGATGCTTCACCTTGCAAGTCCCTCTGGTTTCGGTGGGAGTTCCAGGGGAATAAGGTAGTGCGTGCATTAAGAGCGAGAGACGGAGCTTTGCATCAAGCGCGCGCCTTGCCATTTGATGCTATTAAGTGTTTTGCTGTGTAAATGAATATTTGAGAGTGGGTCAGTTAAGAATAAATTCGGGTTTTGTTTTCATTTTTCAATAAGATGTGTGGCAGTGAGGAGTGCAGAGGAATGTGAGCGCGGCTGCACGTCGTGGGCCTTTGCATAACTCGCATTCCAAAACGCTGTTGCAAATCATTAAATGCAACTTTATGACTGCATTGTTAAACTTTATTGGAGAGTCTGCTTCCGAACTGGATTTAACAACGGGACACTTGGAGTGGCATCTTGTGAGGAAAATAGATGGACATCGTTGTCAGCCCGGGCTTGGCTGGGGCGATGGGCAGAAAGATTGTATTTCTCTGTTATACCGTTTTCATTATGGATGCAAAGTACTTCATAGCAATAAAACCTCTCTGGAGCATTTTCATGCTGTAACTTAGTTCTGTTTTTTAAATAGATAAATATAGTTGACTCTTGCCCCTGCATTTAACACAGTGTCTCATGTATCACTCTAATTAATCTCAAAGTATTCTCTGTCCTGACACGTCCTGTTATGCAGCAGGAAACTGGGCTTTTATCAGTGCATTGAGGATCCCGGTTAAACCTGTTGGGATATTGCCCATGTGCGTGACTTTCAAGTTAACAAATTACCCACAAGTGTATATGTTTTCAGGCTCAAACTTCTGGGTTACCTCTTAAGACACCTGGTTTGTTTTTCCTGTTTCTCCTACCTGTGGTCTAGGGGCTGTGTAACGTTATTATTATTTTTCACTTTGTTCTTAAGATAACTGGTGTAGATACTGACCTCTTTGTTCCTGTATCTGAAAAAAAATCGTCTTACGTTGCGTTTAAAAGTTTCAGCATAGGCCCCTGGGGATCAGGTAAAAAAAGCACATTTTCTTCACTTAATAAAGGCCCTGATAAACAGCGTTGGCCTAAAATCTGCAGGTTGCTGCCACAACCTTTGGGTTTGCCGATATATTTAGCAGTTCCCCTTCTCAGAAACAAGCAGCAGTTCATATGTGCTTTTCACAGTTTGGCATGAAATTTTAATCATCTTTGCTACTGGGGCGTTTGCATACTGCGAGAACGTTACTAGTGTGCAGAACAGACCCAGGCAGAAATAGCTGACCCCGTGCCCGGTCACTGCAGCACATGGCCTTAAAATTGCCTCCAAATTGTGCATTTTGCTGTCTTGCAAGCTTGAAAACTTCCTGGGGTTCCTCGTAATTCTGTTATACTGGTTCTTCCCCTCTCCGAGAGAGTCCTGGCAATCGCCATAGGTGTCTGGCTGGGCTTGCTTGCTTGTTTTCCTCTTTCCTTTTCTTCTCCACTGATATCTGCCACGCTTGCGTTTCCTTGTGCCCCGTCCTGCTGGTAGGGCTCATGGGAACTAATTCTTGTTTTGCATTTTGTATTGGTCCGGAGTTTGTAAAGCACTTTTTGGATAAATACTTATAATAATTAAAAAAAAAAAAA
>VXBO01010629.1:39359-81883 GCA_013400135.1 Rhinoptilus africanus
GCGTCCTAAGCATCGCTTATTACCTTGCTTATACTGAAAAGTTTTTCTCTGCGGTGGGTAAATTTGTTATTCACAGTCTGTACAACAGCTGTCCAATCAGAAATATTTGATTGGCAGCTGATAATTTGAAGCTGGTATTTTCTTTGCTAATGCCTCAAACCCTGCAAACCCCTCCGGAGAGGGGAAAGCCGCTGTGTGATGCCAGCCCGGTCCCTGCTGCAATGGCAGCTGTGCTACCCAATGTTCAAGGTCCCCCTTGAACAACGTCTTGCTCCTCTGCAGCCCTGCACAGCGCATCCTTGAGTTTTGGCGAAGGGGTTTGAGGCCGCTGGTTGCTTCGGGAAGGACTCGGGGCACTGAGAGCATCACCTCTGCGTGGCTCAGAACCTGCGAGGAAACCTCTACGTGCTGACCCTGCTCTGTGCTGCCTTCTCCTTTCTGCCTCCTTCGCTCGGACCACAGCTAACACAGCAAAGCTCTGCAAAAAAACACCCGTATGGCCTGAGCTATACAGATGTGCGGTGATGGGCAGCAAGGTGCTAAATAGCTCCCTCCTGTACCCTCCCAGCCCTCTCTCCCTGTCCAAATCCAAATTCAAGGACTCTCTGCACGTTTTCTCTCAGCGAGAAGGTTGCCGCATATGGAAGATGCACATCCTGAAGGGGACAGATGGGCTGGGAATCCAGATAACGGGAGGCAGAGGGTCGAAGAGGTCCCCTCACAGCATCATCGTCACCCACGTGGAGGAAGGCGGCTCCGCACACAGGTGAGGCAGCAGCGGTGCCTGCGCAGGAGTGGGTGTGATGGTAGATGTGGTACTCAGGGACATGGTTTAGAGGAGGGTTTTTTTTTTGTCAGGGTGGGTTAATGGTTGGACTTGATGATCTTAAAGGTCCCTTCCAACCTTGCTGACTCTATGACTCTCTCTGTGGCCATGGCTGTTAGCCAGACTCATCAGACAGGCGTAGGGCTTTTGCCCTCCTAATGTGTGAGGGTGAGAATATGGCATTTTTGGATTAAAAACTCTTTTTTGTGATTTTGATCACAGAAACTTCTTCAGACTTGTTTATTCCAAACTATGGACAGATCAAACACTTTCTTGGTGATGGAGTCTGATGGCTTGTGGGGTTTATTCCCCAAGTCTTTTTTTGGAAGATGGGCCCTTTCCATGGGATCCGTGAGCAGTGAGTGAGTGTGGGTTGTGCAGCCTGGGCTGCTCACTTCCAGCCTGGTCCTGCTCCCTGATGAGGAGGAGATGGGGCTCACTGCTGCTCCGTGACCATCTCCGGTGGGCACAGAGAAGGCTTGAGGGATCTCAGCCCTGTAAAGAGGGTGGTGTGAACTGATTATAACAATGATTTCCTGGGAACCTCTTTCTGAGCCAATTTTTTTGACAAATCCCACTGCATCAAGGGAGGTGATTCTACCCCTCTACTCCGCTCTCATGGGACCCCACCTGGAGTACTGCATCCAGTTCTGGAGCCCTCAGCACAGGAAGGACATGGACCTGTTGGAGCAGGTCCAGAGGAGGGCCATGAAGATGATCTAAGGGCTGGAGCACCTCTGCTATGAGGACAGGCTGAGAGAGCTGGGGTTGTTCAGCCTGGAGAAGGCTCCAAGGGGATCTTGTAGCCTCTTCCAGTACCTAAAGAGGTACTGGAGAGATGAGGAGGGACTTTTTATGAGGGATTGTAGCAATAAGAGGAGGGGTAGCAGTTTTAAACTGAAAGAGGGGAGATTTAGATTAGATATTAGGAAGAAGATTTTTAACATGAGGGTGGTGAGGCACTGGAACAGGTTGCCCAGGGAAGCTGTGGATGCCCCTTCCCTGGAGGTGTTCAAGGCCTCCTTTGAGTAACCTGGTCTGGTGGGAGGTGTCCCTGCCCATGGCAGGGGGCTGGAACTAGGTGATCTTTAAGGTCCCTTCCAACCCAAACTATTCTATGGTTGATGCAAGCTTAGCATCAGCCAGGTCATGTGTTGTCCATGTCTCCATGTCCTACTGTGTGCCGCTGGAGCCCGTCACTGGGGAAAGACTGCCCTGCAGCTCTACATTCCCGCTCTGTTTCCGCAGGGATGGCAGGCTGATGGCGGGTGACGAACTCCTCATGATCAACGGGCAGTCGCTGGTTGGGCTCTCCCACCAGGATGCCGTGTCCCTCCTTCGCTCGGCCGCTGGCCTGGTGCAGCTGGTGGTCGCTAGCAAGGTATGGTCCTCTCCTTGGTGGTCTCCACATGAGTTAGTGCAAGTGCTGCATGGAAAGGGCGTATTTTTGATAGAGAATCACATGTGTGCATTAGCTCCCCTAAATTTAATGCACAGCGATGGGAAATACATCAGTAGCTGCCATAAATCTGTGGCAGGTCCACGGGGTATAGACCAGCTTAATTATTTGCTTGTATTGTCACTGTCATTCAGTGTGCAAATGAATCTGTATTTTTTCTCACAGACGTTACTTAAGTTTTGGCCAAAACCATTTTCTTAAAATATAAACTAAATAAAGCAGGCTGTTCTCAGCCTCTTCTGCTTCCTGCCCACCTAGCCTCCATAGCTCTCATCTCTCGTCCTGTCTGCGTGCCTGGGGTCTCTTGATGATGATTCTTGGCTTGAGTTCCTTATTTTGTCCTTGTTAATAGCGTGGAGTGGAGCTCTTACAGATAAAGGAGCATGAAATTTCAGGGAAATGAGAGTGGAACTCATTTATCAGCTAGGCTCTTCGTTCTGCTTTCATTGCAGGAGATTGAGGGGATATTACACAACATGTTTTCCTTTTTTTAAGAAAATCCTGCCCACCCCTGTTTCCTCTCATCCCCGGACCACAGCCTGCTGCTCCCCTGCTTGGGCTGATGCAGGCGCTTGGTGGGTGGCTGACCGGCTCCCAAAAGCACCTGGGGTCTCAGAGAAGGACCTGCCCCCCTGATGGGGCCATCAGGACCTTTGGGATGGTGGCAGGAACGTCCTGAGCCAAAGAGACCTCTTGTAAACCCGCGTTTCCAGGTGGAGTGTGCTGTGTCAGCAGGCCACTGTATCAGTATTTAAAAAAAAAAATTTCTTAGCTACATCTTCATGTTGCCCCAGCCAACCTGATGCAGGTTTCTGTGGGCTTAATGTCTGGATGCTCTTACGCTCTTGCTTTTCAAGAAGAGGCTCTGTCCCACCATATTAGAAGTGAAGAGCCTATAACTTGTGTAAAGTCTCAGTTAGACAGTGAAGTTCATTGAGGACCTTCTCCAGGCTCACAGCCTGCTGTTAAACCCACCAGTGTTTATTCTGGAAACAACACGCTTTGACCTGAAGTAGGTACATTTTGTATTTCCTTTGGACGATTGGACTCTCTGCCAAAACGCAAGGCGGTAGACTGCGTGAATTTCTCCCTAGAATTACTTGCTTGTTCATGTGATGACTGCATCGCCAGTAATCATCGCAAATAAGCTCACAGCCCAAAGCTTCACGTTCCTGGGGAGGCTGCGAATCTGTTTGGCCCAGGCTCGGTGCACTTGGACAGTTTTCATGTCCCTGGGAGGAGGGCTTGGAAAGGCAAGTGGTGAGAAATCCAGCCCGTGCCCTGTTCCAGGCAGCCTCAGAATAGGTGTAAATAGGTGAAGTGTTCCCCAGCAGCTCCCCCGGGGTGTTATTTGTTGGTACGGGAAAGCAGCCTTGCAGTTAGGCCTGGTGAGCGCTCTTGAAGGCAGGATTTGTTCTGAAATTGATGAAACGAGAGTCTGTCTGGCCACTACTTTCGTCTGGTGCCGGTGTTTGCCACCTGGAAAAGGTGCCAAAGGCTGGAAACAGATCCTGAAGCATCAGGACTGAGCCGGCAGAGGATTGGTGGGATTTCATTTTGTTCTCCGAGGTAGGGTGTATTATTCTTACGCGTGTAGATAGATAAATGTGTGACGGGAACATCTGCGTGGAGGGAGCAGGAGCACAGAGCGTCATTTGGGATGCGATGAAATGAGTAATGAGGTCTGTAAACTCATGAGTCTGCTTACAGTGATGTTTAATAAACCCAGAGTGGGGAGGAGCAGGCTGCTGGGGAAGCGTTTATTTTAAATTCTCCTTTATGAAATCTAAATGTTTTAGATGTGTATTGGCCTGTGTTTACTATATATGCACTTTAAAACCCGGTCTGCTTTTTGTAACTGGACCATTAAAGTTTGAGCACGTGGGAAGCACGTAATGAGGTGGGGTATTAACAGGGAGCTCTCACTGGGCAGGTGAAATGGAGCAGTTTCACGGTGACTTCAGCGTTTTTCTGCACGCAATGTAACATGTTTTGTTGTCTCTTGGGTAGGAATCTGCTGAAGGGGATTTTCTGAAGTACCCATCTACCAGTTTGCCAGACTTGCTTAGCACTTGCTCAGTCCAAGACTCTGTCTCTTGCACTGACAATAAGGAGAACGAAGAGCCAGAAGAAGATGACGTGAAAGGAGTGAATGTGTCTCCTGAAAAACTGGTCACTGTAAGTGTGGCTTTGCTGTGATGTTTTTGCTCTCTCTTGACGCCCGTTTGCATCTTGTCACGTCCTCCTACAGCCTGGCACGGAGCGGGTCCTCGGGACGGGGCAGTGCAACCCAGCCCGTCTTTGCGTGGGACATGGGTGACAAGCTGAAACGGGGATGGCACCTTCCACAGCCTCTGCCGTCTCTTGCTACCGTGTGGCAGCAAAGCAGAAGCATGGGGAGCAGGAGCTCTCCTGTCCTCCAAGCTATGTGGCAATCGTGGCTTTGTTTTTCTCTCTGCTGTTGGATTGTTTTCCACCCACTTCCACTGCTTTTGTTGGACCTGATGCAAAGTCTCTCGCAGCGCTTACGCAGTAACACGCTCTTCTTTCCCCTGCTTTTGTAACTCAACTTCTTTAACAGTTTATGATCCAAGTCTTCAAGTTTTTATTTGCTCTCTTGATGCCAACAGACAATTTTTGGAGGCGGGGTACGAATTTCTGGCTGTGAACCGTCACTGAAGTTTTGCTGAATAAATGCTGCCAGTTGATAATCTCACTTGAATTCCCTTCAGGGCCGCATTAAGCAGAGATTAAGTGGATTATTGTTATTTATTTGTAATGTAGCAGCTCTCTGAAACTTCATCGGTGTTCTGGGCCTCTGTTGTATTGTACAGACAAAGAATAAATGATGTTTGCTATTCTAAAGAGCTTGCGGACTGGTTTTCCAGTGAGGGAAGGCAGGTGGATTCACTTGAAGCTTTTATCTTTTTTTAATTTATTTTATTTTATTTTATCTTCTTGTCTTTTTCCCCCCTCTCTTTTCTGCAGCAATTACAATAAATCTTTTAAACCTTTGAATGGCTCAGACGTGATACTGGTTTGGTGATTTGTTCTGATTTCGTATTCTTACGCTTTTCCTTCTCTGAGCAAACGACTACTCCCCAGGACGAGTCTCACGCTGTAGTCTAACTGATGCTGGTGCTCCCTTCATACCTGCCTGTTATCTCTGACTCTCTTTGAGTCTGTGCTTATAACACTCCTCACTCTCACACATCTCTTTACTGTGACAAGTTTTGTCATTTCTGTCTTCTCTTCTGTGTGCTGTGGTGCCTTCTTGGGAGGAGGAAGGGAAAAACAAATAAATCAGGGATGCTTAGCGTGCTGATGGTGGTGTAGTGTTTGTGTGCTAACTTGAGTGGGCACCTAAGCATTCTTTTGGCTATCAAAGTACTTTAAATTCTTCTATATATCATGTTTCAAATTCTGGTAATTTTTCATAAGGCTGTGGCTCAGCAACACTGAAACATAAAGTAAGTTTTGTCAAAACTTAGTTAATTATGTGTGGCTTCAGGATGCAGCTCCCCGGCATTCCAGTGACTCTTTCGGCACACGCTGGGAGGTACTTGTCACTTAGTTGGGTCCTGACTTTCCAGCAAGGCTCTGCCTGGTTTTCAGAGTTCTGAAACGCCTGTTTTCAGGGCACTCTGCAGACTGGGGTGGGCACACCGTAGAGGGTAGACCCCTCGGCTCTACCCACAGCCTGATCCAGCCTCATCAGACCAGGGCAGCCTGCCAAGAGAGCTGAGCCGGGCTGTACGAATCCTACATGCCATGAAGCAGGACGTAGGAAGGTAAATGTATGGAAAAGATAAACTTCAGATGTGGCTTCTTTCTACCGGGCAAGATGCGGGGGGACTTCCCGTGGCAAAGCTTAGAAGTTGATTCCAAGGTCAGAATGAACGTGAAGCATCACATTATTTTATTTTAAAATATATATATATATTCATATGGATTATTGCAAAATTGCTTTGGAAATTAGAGTTCTTTGCTGCTCACACTCTCCTGATGGTACTCACGTGTCTTCTCTTTCATATATCTTCCATTATATTTATACTGTAGATAAGGGATGACAGCGTGACTGATAATTGAAGAAGGAACTAAGCTGGACCATTTTTGATCAGTACAAATATAATTATTTTAGACTACCAGAGTCTTTCTCACCACCAGTTTCTAACCTCTGACAAAAGTTTAATGAATTTTCTTGTTTACGGTGCAGGGCTTCATAGACATTTAAAGGGATGCTGTTGGGTGCTGGCTGTTTAGGTAACAACAGGTAATTCAGAGTGATTTATCATCAGCTGATACTTCCCTGTCTCTTTGCTGACCAGTGTAGAAGATAATGCAAAACTTGCAGGAGCTCTTAATGTTGCCTAAAGTCTTCTTTCATTAAATTTGCAATGGATATAGTTCAGTGGTGAGTATTTGGAATCATAATTTAAGATCTGATGGACTTGCTGTTAGTGCCTTAGCACCTGATGGCTTAAAGGCTGAAGCAGGCACAGTCCTTGGGTGCAGATGGGTCAGTGTTATCTCCAGGAGCTCTGCAGAGCCCTCTTGAGAGACGGAGACCCTCTTGCAGCTCACATATGCATAGTGAGGTGTTCAGTGAAGTCATGTGTGAATTCAGAGGGGCATTGCCAGGCAGAAAAGATAATAATTTTGAACTTAGGTATATATTCAAATCTTCAACTTGTAGCTATTCAGAACCCAGCTGGACCTGGCCCTTAATGGGGGCTGGACCAGGGACCTCCAAAGATCCCTTCCAGCCTGGCTTACTCTACAATTCTATGAAAATAAATAAATAGATAGATACATAGAAAAATAAATAAATAAACAAACAGACCTCTTTTCTAGGAGCTAGGCATTAAAAATTTTCCCTGTGAGCAAGTTCTTTAAAACTCTTAGGTTCTGCTCCAGCGTTTACAGCCAAGGAAATATAGTCTGAGCTAATCAGCTTCCCCAGGACACAGCAGAAGACTTTAGTGACACTTGAAAACTGTAATTTAAGAGAAACATCACTTGTAAGTCTTACTTGAAAGTCCACTTGTGTTTCATTAATAAAAATTTCATAATACAATCTAATTGGACCTCTATTCTTACACAGTCTCCTTATGTAAACTCCTATTTAACATGAAACATCCTTTTCTAACTTTAGTAAAACTTGTGCTTCCAGGCAGAAAAAGGATTACATTATATCCTTACACTGCATTTTTTTTAGAGCTAGTTTGGCCAAAAATGTTCCTTAACTTTGGATACAAACTACTGGGGCACAGAGTCCTGTTGTGTTAAATTGTCCTGAGGCACTTTGGGGATTTTAAACTCTCCCTCCAAGTCCATGTTTTGCCTTGTGCAGTTGATACAGCTCTTTGAAAACGTCATTATTTATGTCCGAGTGAAATAGGATGATATGATAGTATTTGCCTTTGACAATTTATTTTTAATTCTAATTCACTTTTCCTAGTATTTCTGTTACTTGAAATTGAATCTGTCACTGTATTGCTGGCTGGCGGAGCAACCTGGGAAATTAACTCTAAAGGGAAAGCAGGTCTACCAAGAATTTGCAAAGTGTTTGATGAATTTGGGGCATTTGGGATCCCTAGACAGAGGCGAGTGTACCATTCTTAGTTGGTTTTTTGCCTTCTTTCTGCTGGTGCTGTGTTGTTCAATATATGCTGAGTACTCTGTTTTTGGAGGGTTCAGCTTCAGTGACCAGCTTCATATTAGTGCACTGAAATTCCAAAAAGTTACTAAAGGGTGTCTGCCTCGGCAGGTTTGATCAGTAGTTGCTGGAGGCAGGGAGGAAAGCCTGGGGACCATTCCCAGGCTTTTCTATAGGCATTCTGTGCTTTGCTTAATGGTGTGCTCTCCCTGGGGTAGCCACTGCTCATGATGCTGGAGGCAGGACCCTGAGCCAAGTCTATTCTGTGCAGAATTATAGAAAAGAGAGATTTCGTATTTGGGAAAGGAGGTCATCGCTATCCCTACCTGTTGGGGGGGAGCTGGGAAGGGAGGCTATTTCCCTCCCCGTGCCCAAGCCCACCATGCAGACGAGCCCCAGGGAAACGACCTTTGGCAGCATCGCTGGCTGCGGGACCCTCTGCTGAGGGACGGAGAAACCCGTTTGCTCATGTTTAATCAACTCCCGTTGACCTGAAGTGCTTGATGTGTTCCTTCACACGAGCTGCGGGTGCGTTGCATGTGGAGACGGCTGTGACCTAGCAAGGTCTCCATCCTCCTACATGTAGCAGAGACAGGATGTCTCCGGTTAAAGGTTTCTTGCATGAGCTGGGTTTCCTTAGCCCTGCCAAAACCTACTTGTGTTTTTTGCAAGGCATGCAGCCGAAAAGTGGATAAATAAACCTGTTCTGTGAATATGCAGGAATGCATTTTTTAATACACACACACACAAACCCTTCCCGATTTTCATATTTTATCTGAGCTGTAGGAGTGATTAGTTATTTTCTCTCCTGAGCCTTTCTGTCTTACTGGTGAATCCATGTGTAATTACCTGTAGCCGTGCAAGCATAATAAGGAAGAGGATAACAATGCCGTAAGATTAAAAACACTCTTGGGGTCAAAAGTTCTTCTGGAAACACTGGGAGAGAATTTCAGAGAAAGCATTAGCACTGAGAAGGAACAGGAAGCATAACTCAACAATTAAATGTGTGCAGAGTGCGGGGAGGGACCCTCATTACTTGGAGGACTTGAGCGTTCGTTCCCATTAGGGCGCTGCAGTCTCCAAAGAGGTTCCCGAAACACGGCTCACTCCTCAAACAGCACTGCCTGGCTGGGAAAAAAAAAAAGGAGGAAAGAGCTTTTGCTGGCAGAAATCTGCTTTGCAATGAAATGCTTTACTGGTGGGGGGTGGGAGAAGATGAAGGGGTTGGTGTGAGCCTCGGTTGTGGCCAGCCCTTGTCCTGGAGAAGGGTTTAATAACTCTTTTCCTCTTCATGGTGAGGGCTGGCAATGTTTGCAGATCCTGCCTCGTGCCAGATCACCCTTGGAAGGGGCAGGCGAGGGCAGGGACCGGCCACTTCTTCCCATGGCTTGGAGCTGCTGTAAAGGCTGTATTTGTTGAAAGCCTGGCAGCACCGTACCTTTCTTGTACAGAAGGACAGCCGTGTCCAGCATGCCCGTGGGTCTGTGCCCGTGCAGTGCCCTTCACTCATGCTGTGGCTGGGCACGCACACTGGGTCCCACAGTGACTCCAGAGGACTGGGGAAATGCAAGTTTTTAGGGTAAATGTGGTTAGAAATTCGGGCAAGAGAAAATGACAAAATATTTGGGGACCAAATCTTGTTCGCCCAGTGTGCCTGTTCTTCTTGTGTTGTTTCCAGAAGCCGTATCATATTAAAATAAGCAATTGCAATCCGTCCTACTGCCGGGGGAATGCTCAGTGATGGGCTGATGGTGGTGGTGCGGCGCTGGCAAGGGCTTGGGGAAGGTGTGGGCACACCCCCATGAGTGTGGGGTGGGAAGAGGAGCGGTGAAAGGCCCCCAGGCAGGCAGTGTCATTGAGTTACTGTTTTTCACACATTCTGAAATTCACCTGTCAGGGAGACGATAACGCGAATGTGTTCTTCAGGTCAGGAGGGAGCTCCTCAGCAGCAGTCGCATCCTTCCCTGTGCTTGGCTCCCAGCCCTTCTGGGTCACTTTCTACTGCCTCCGTGTTAAAGGCAAGCCCAGAGAAAACTGTTTCACCCAGAGGCCAGTACTCTGATGGGTTCCCTGTAGACGTGATGAAGCCTAGAAACTGTGAAATACCTCCTCTGGCTTGGGCTGGTGGAAGATAACCTTTTTGACTTGACCATAAATATCAGTGTAGACAATGCCCAGAGTCAGAATTTTTGCTCTTCCTGTGTGATATGTTTGAAAGCCAAGTCAGCGGAGTAATAGAAACACAAGTTTATCTACAGTACAGGTTCTGTGTGGCCTTTGTTTTTGTGAATGAGGGTTTTTCCCATAAAGCAACAGATACAGTACAGGCTGTCTCTCCTTTGGCTGTTTGGATAACTGCCCAGTTTTGAAGGAGATGAACTGCCTTTAACAAGCTAAAAATAACCCCCTCATGGCACTGGAACAAGAGGGATGCTGTCACAGCGTGCGGTTCACATATATTAACAGAGGGATGATAAAGGCTGTAGGGTTTGAGAGTTAGTGTGAACGTCCTATCATTACATCTGCAGTTTGTTTATCTGCAAATTCTTGAACGTGTACACAGGCCAGTCTTGGTTGGGCTCGGTTCAATCTCGTTTGAGATCTGCTGTGCTTGAATAATGCAGCCAATATAACGTATGAGGCTTCAGATCCTTGATTCAGGTATGGAAGACACTTAATGCTTACATATTCCATATCCTCCTGTGTGCCTAGGATGATATAAAACGTGGGTTTGGAGCTGAAATCCAAAGCTCTCCACCAGCTGTGTCATGGGAACGCTCTTTGCAGCTGTGGGTTGACTTTGGGTATTAGGAGGATCTTGCTTCATTCTCAGGAGGGTTGTTTATTTTGAGGACTGTTTATTGCTTGTTTTGTCCCTCATCATGAGTAAAAAGGTTGTAATTTAAAAAAAAAAAAAAAAAGGCAGAAGCAATTTATTGTTTGTCGTGATGGATAGGGTCTGGATTTGTGCTAAGCCATGAACTGAGCGTTTATTAAAGAAAATAATGGAGAAGCTGGACCAGCTTTCACACAGCTTGAGTTCCATGTTTGTCTCTTCTGTTTACCAGGACGAATCTTCTGGGACCTCTCTGCAGCACATGGAGACATCTCGTGGGCAACAACTAAACTGCATGCAAACGTGTCATGCTTTTTGATGTTCGGAGGGAAAAAAGGGATTAAACATAAAAAAGAGAACAGCAGTGATCTGTTTGTGCACCATTTCAGAAATTCGTGCATTTGATTTCCTTCGGCTTAGAAGCTGCTTCTAGTGAAAATCATAATATATTGCAGAAGAAGAGTAGTCTGGTCCAAAAAGGATTGGGAACTGTTTGACTGGGAGCATCTTACTATTTCCAAGGCATGTGTTGTCCGTGATATCTGTTTCTTAGAGAATTTAGCTGCATTAGCCATTTCCCTCCATTTCTGCCTATTTAAAAGGTTATTTTTTTTAATGTTTTGTCTCTTCAAAACATTGTTACTAATTTCAGCAACTGTTTGGAAACCTGAAAATGAAGTCTGTTTTGTTTAACTGCAGCCCTGGCCAAAAATACCACATTGCCCCAGTGAGTCTTTGGATTCGGCACAGCGGGGGTCCTGCTGCACCAAGAACCTGCCAGCATCCGCTGGGCCGTGGGCCGTGCTTTGGGGCTGCTGGTACCAAACACGTTGAAGAAGGTTTTGGGTTGTCTTGCACAAAATTAAGTAGAGCGTTCAGGAAGACGAGAGGGACTCGGCCCTGTCATGGTGCACTTGCTGAGGGCGCATGGGCTGGCTTCGTGCTGGGGAGCTCCAGGTTACGTTCCATGTGCAGGGTTTTGTGTGACTGCTCCGCAGGCTTGGTGAAGAGCAATAAAAGTAACCGCTGGGGTTTTGTGCCTCCTCAAGCTGACAGTAATGCCCTTTCGAGCAGCTCCTGCGCTGCAGCGAAGGCTTAGGGTGGCTTTTGAATGCAGGCATTTGGTAGAGTGACAGACCAGGCGTTCTTAGAGACCACTTTAAAGCTTTTTGTTTTATTTATTTGGCATTTCCACCTATTCAGAAAATAGGGCAGCTCCAGTTCTTGACTCTTTATCAGACTTCCTCGTCTTCTAGCTGCACATGAACTGGGAGTTTTCCAACACTTTCTTTATAATTAGGCAATGGAGGCCTCAGGTTCCCATCCCCTTTGCCTGGGCAGGAGGAAGCAGAGGCTGCACCCGGTGGTACTGGCATGGGCAATTCCCAGGCGAGCTGCTGAGGAGAGCGGACAGTGCTTTGTTTCACCAGCGTCGCTAAATATAACCCAAATCTGAGCTCTCTTGGAGCCAAGCTGGTAGAGCCTGCCCTGCTCAACATGAAGAGCCACTGTCTGCCCTGGCAGCTTCGCGCTGGGGGAGAAACTGAGGCAAACAGGTTTTTCTAAGATGCCAGTTAAGTCACTGAATTAGCACCGACATGAAGGTGATGTTCCTCCTCTTTTCCTCCATCCCTGGCTCCATTTGGATCTCTGCGTTTGTGCCATGGCAGAGAGGAGCAGCAACGCAATACCCTTTGGAAGAGGAGAGCTATAGAATCACAGAGTCCTGTAGTTTGCTCCAGAAGTGATTAAATCTAGGGTTAATTTGGTTTGGCCGAGGGTGCTGCATTTCAGAAAGGTGCCCCTGGGTGCTGCAGCCCCTGGTGCTATGCATCCTGGCTCATCCTGCTCTTCCCAGCATCCGGGCAGTTTTGTCCATGCCCCAGAACAAGCCATGGGAAACTCACTGCTGGCCAAGATTAGGAAATCCATGTCCTCTGCATCGTTTGCAGTATTAATTCTGGTAAATTACAGTGCTGCGGTTTGTAATTTATCTGGGAGACGGATTCAATTAAGTTGAAAAAGCGCTGATTTAAATGGGAAGGTATTTTACTTTCTGTGCAGGGGAAAGGGGCCTGTGGAGCTCCCTGCCTACCTGATACATTTAAAGCTTAAAGCATGCTGTGCTCCAGAAACCAATAAATAATTGCACAAATAACTGACACAGCTAGAATTATAACAGATCTTCGAAGAAAGTCTCCAAAACCTTTGGCAAGGCTGAAGCCTCTAAGGCATCAGCTGATGTGGAGAGAAAAGGAAGAAGGACCTTGTGCAGGGACCAGGTGAAGCCAGGTTTGCGTCGGGGGGTTCGCAGCTTTCTCTGGAGGGACTGGTGGCAGACGGAGTGTCTGGGTTCATCCTGACGGATGCCCTACGGACAGCGGCCTCAGGGTGTTTCATGGTTAAATATGTTTGGGATAGCGCTGCTTAAGCAAAAACTGTCCTGGCTGTGTTGAGAAGATCATAGAATTGCCCAAGGTGGAAGGCATCTTTCAGATCATCAAGTCTAATCATCAACCTGACACTGACAAAAGCCATCACTAAACCATGTCCCTCAGCACCACATCTACCCATCTTTTAAATACCTCCAGCAGTGGCGACTCCACCACTTCCCTGGGCAGCCTGTTCCAATGCTTGACAACCCTTTTTGGTGAAGAAATTTTTCCTAATACCCAATCTAAACCTCCCCTGATGCAGCTTGAGGCTGTTTCCTCTTGTCCTAAAGGTGAGGAATTATCCCGTGGAGTTTGTGCAGGGGCTTTTTGCTCTTTCGAAGAAGGGCAATGCGCTTGCCGGTGGGCTTGCTTTGCCAGCGCAGGTAGGGCTGAATTTGGTGTGCCACAGACAGCTCGGTCTAATTCCCGCTGTTTGTCTTCCTGAATATCAGGTTGAACTTGCCTCCATGCCTCTGTCGCTCCCCAGCGCTGCCTGGGCCTGCCGACGGGAGTTGGATGGGATTGCCGATGGGAAAGGCAGTAGCTTCGGAGCTCCGCAATGCCAGCAGTAAAGCCGTTCGCTTATTAAATTGTGTCATCCCCGGTGTGCCGCCTTGTTTTTGCAGGTCGGCGGCGATTGCCAAGCTGTTTGCGGTGAAACAATGCAGGGTCTCATAATCCCGCTCCTCATCTCGCCTAATTAAGGGGCTGGTCACGCTGGAGCTTTGCCCGAGTGAGGACTCTGGGGGCAGTTGTTCCTTCTGGTGCGGTGCCAGGACCGCGTGTCCCTGATAGCGCCGTCTCCTTTGAAATCAATTGAGATGTCACCATCGCTTGATCCCGGAGCTACTTAATGAACTGGCAAAAAAGACTCTATTTTTAGATCTCCTTTCAAACTACTGTGCATGTTAAAGCTCCCCTTGTCCTTAAGGCCGGGACGGCGTTGGTCAGGATTTATTGGTTTAGTTTAATAAGAGACATACAGAACTGAAATAATAAGCTCCGTTTCCCTGAAAGTGAGGAAAATTAAAATGGCATGGTTAAATGCAGGCGGCCGCCTGGAGACAGTGAAGCGATA
Source organism: Rhinoptilus africanus (assembly GCA_013400135.1). Taxonomy (NCBI): domain Eukaryota; kingdom Metazoa; phylum Chordata; class Aves; order Charadriiformes; family Glareolidae; genus Rhinoptilus; species Rhinoptilus africanus. The sequence continues at coordinate 53,653 of VXBO01010629.1, forward strand.
CATTCACGTGTGGCCAGAAGGAGAAGGTGGAGCTGGGGTTTTCTTCTTGTCTGAGTTACAACAGAGCCAAAGATCACAGGCGCACGACTTTGGGGAGTTCTCGCATGCTTTGTGGATTGGATCTGTAAGTGTTTTCCAAGTAGGATAAAACTCAGTGGTTTATTAGACAGACTCAACAACTTAAAGAATATCTGCTTCATTCTGAATGCTAAAGTGTCTTCCTCTACATGTTTATAATTACTGTTGGAGAACTATTTTTGCTAAAATGAGAAATAAACACAGACATAGGTAATTTAGATGTTTTTTCTTCTTATGGTAGGCTGAAGCCACGCTGGATAAAATGTGGTTTCAGGAAGCCGCTGAAGATGGCTTGAGGCTTTCCTTAGCCCTGGGGTTTACACGCATGTGCCCTTCTGCAGGTCACACGTGGGGTTTGGGGGGTTCTGCTGTCTGCAGGCTCGCAGCCCGTGGGGCTGCGCAGCGATGAGGTGAAGGACAGAGCACACCGCTTTCATGGAGGTGGCCATTGGCTCATCTCCTTCCTCCCACCCCATGAGGTGGAAATGGGTGTAATTGCAGAACTCATCTGTACTCGTTTCTGTTGTGCAGTCAAAATAAAAGCAAAAAAAAAAAAAAAAAAAAGAAGCTCCAAACCAAACCCAAAGGCCGTGTAGTAGAAACACAGGATGTACCACATGGGTCAGTCTTGAGCCCAGGCTTGGTGTGGAAACTGGCCGTGGCAGTGATGATTTCAGCATCCCTCTGTACGCTGCGGCAGGCTATCCCAGGTTTTTTCACCATGTTCTGAGCTGGAGGAAGCAATCCATCTTCAGACTGGGACTTGTGTGGTCTCATGAGGTGTGACTGCCCATGTCACAGAAATGACCCTAGCTGGGTTGTGCTCAGCTCCAGAAAAGTGAGGTTGGACCCATCCCTGTCTGTGAGGATAGTTAAACAGCACACAACGCTGGCTGCTTGGGGTCGGCATCCCGCCTTGTTCCCCCCCATCCCTATACTTCAGCTGTTTCTCCACCACAGAGTTAACACTGCTTCTGAGTACAGATTGGTTTTTACATCTTTGAAACCACAAGCTCTGTGGGGTTTTTTGTGTGTTTGTACAACTGATTTCTACCTTTCTACAAGGGAAGAATTCTCGCTTATAAAGGGTATTGTCGCTTACATGGTAAATTCCAGCATAACTTCGTGTGATCCATGAAGTCCCATCTCACTTCTAAGCAATTCTGCTGTCTTCTGCGTATGCTCTCAAAGGATCGTAGGGAGAGTTGGTGATACTTCGGCTGTGGGTCTGCTGGGTGGGTTTTTTGATTTTATTTCTCACAACTTTTTTGTAATGAGTCCCTCCCTGGGATGGCCAAATTGTAAGCACTGGTTTTCTCAGACTTCTTTAGATGAATCCTATTACACGGAGCTGTGAGCTGCAAAGCATTTGACACTGGAAGTGGTCTCTGGAGTAGCTGCTGCAATGCATTCAAAAATCAACAAGAACTAGCTAGGATTTCCAAACTAAATGTAAACTATGTGTAGCTGTTCATGTTGAAGGAGGAGGAATAAAAAGCAGTTTCCGTTCCAGCTTCCGGTTTTCTGCCAATTTTATCTTTTCCTGAAGTTTTTACCCTTTGAACTTGTCCTGGTTTCAGCTCGGATAGAGTTGATTTTCTTCCTAGTGGCTGCCATGTTTCGGATTTAGTATGAGAATAGTGTTGATAACATGCGTTGTTTTAGTTGTCGCTAAGCAATATTTATATGAAGACTAGGAATTTTTCAGCTTCCCATGGAAGCTGAGAGGGAGCATAGACAGGACGAGCTGGCCAAAGGAGTTTTTCATACCATAGACATCACGCTCAGTGTATAAATGGGGCTTGGCTGGGGGGCAGGGATCCACGATTGCTGCTTGGGGACAGGCTGGGCAGTTGATCATCGGGTGCTGAGCAATTGTCTAGCATCGCTTTATTTTGTATATTCTCTTACCATTGTTGTTTTTTTTTTTTTCCTCTTCCATTACTGTTCTATTAGACTGTCTTTGTCTCAACCCACAAGGCTTTTTCTCCTTTTTCTCCCTCTTCTCCCTGTCCTACTCATGGGAGGGAGGGAATGAACGGCTGTGTGGTCCTAGTTGCCAGCTGGGGTTAAACCATGACAGAAATGAAATCACAAAGTCTAGACTGTGTGAAAGATAAACTTTGGCTTTTTTGGTTTGGGGGACTGGGGGTGGGAGGCAGGCTCTTAGGAAAATTCTGCTATTTTTAAGCTTCAATAGTGTAAGTAGAAATTATTTTAACAATAAGAGTGTTTGGCCATTTGGGCAGGATTATTTTTTTTAAACTGACTTCCAGCAGTTTATGTAGTACATTAGAAGTATAATGCATCCAGTAAGTGGTGGCATTGGAAATTTTGTCATCCTTGCCATGAGCTGTCTGGATAATTGTGCAGAGGATGTATGATGGCTGATGGGATGAAAATACAAAAGAATTAGTGTGTGAATGGGGAGTGTGTCGAGAGTCACTATGTAGCCGTACATCTAGGAAGACATGACTTCTGTAGCTTGGTAAAGGAAGCGGTGAGTGGAGAAGGGAGCCACCAAGGTCTTCCACAACGTATGGATTGGGTTGAGGAGAGTCTTTGTGGGCTTTGTATGTGGGTGGCTCTGCTCATCCCTGCTATGCAGGAGCAGGACGCAGTGTGTGGCCATGCTGCTGCGCATTGTCACCTTCTATTGTCACCTGCATCTGGGCAAACAGACTCCTCCTGTCTCGATGCACTTACTTGGTGCGTCAGGGTTGCAAGTCCACATGTAAATTTGAGCATTTCCAGGCTTTTAAGTGCTTAGCTGTGCAGTCTTCACAACTTTCTGTTAAATTAGTTTTTCATTCATTATGCATCAGCATTCAGGTCCAGACACTAACAACAAAATAACACTTCTTTAAAGTAGTTTTGTCTATAAAGATGTGATGTCTCTGAAAGCTTGCTGAGTTGAGCAAACTGCAATAAAAGATATGTTAAAATTTTGTTAAACTGCATGTGGAAGCACCTGGACCATCTGCGGATGCTGGAGGTGCTCTGAGGGCATTAGTGTGGTACCCAGAAGTGGACCCCTGGCCCTCCTGAGCCTCCTGAGGTGTGTGTACCCATCGGTAAGATTTGCAATAATGTCCAAAGGCATTGCTGAAAATTACTTACAGAAATCTGTGCTGGCTCAATGCAATGAAATGTTTCGGAAAGAAAAGATGATGTGCAGTGGAATTTTTGTCCCTTAGTAAAAATGAGAGGAATTCCATCACCTCCTCTGGTTTACAAGTAAATAAGTTTGGGGTTGGTTTTTTTTTTCATTTTTTCAGGTGATGGAAACTGAGAAGTCTCAAGACCCAGCTTGTGCAGAAGTGTCCAAAGGAAACAACCAGAGTCCAACTCTGGGAAGTGGCATACTGAAATACAGAAGTCGATCCCAAGGTAAAGCTGGGTTGATAAAAGATAGGAATAGTAAGATTTCTGTGTTGTGTATTTATTTTCTCTCTGTAAAAGTAAGATAGGTTTTCTTTCCTTTGGCGATTATATTGGTTTAATTTGGTAGGAAAGCCACAGCTGTAAGATGTTTTCATTCAGCCTCCTGAGTTGAACTATTGTACACACAAAAAGATGGAACAAAATTTTGGAAGCTTCTTTCTTTTTTTTTTTTTCTTTTTTTGTTTTGTTCTTTTGCTTCTCTCTCACTCTTTTTTAACATTCACCTTCCCTGTACATTTCAATGTAGTCTCATACTGAGGTGGGGAACATACCCATTATGGTTAATACTCCCCATATTTTCTGTTGCTTTGTCCCCAGATCTTAACGGTAACCTGTGTGCAGAGGTCAAAGATGTTCTCATCCCTAATGCTCTCCGAGTCTGCCTCCCTCCTATGCTCACCTTAATTTCCATTTACTCAGAAATTTTTGGCATCCCCCGGGAGCTCCTCCACCTGTGGCTGTGTGTTGGTGGCTCACTGGGGATCCAGCCCTGATTCCCACTGATGCCCCTGGGCTGTGGGTGAGCCTGGAGCATCCCCCAGCCTGGCCCCAAGTGTGGAAAGGGAAGCTGCATTCAGAAATGGGCACAAAACACAGAAATGTAACTGTTCTCCTGGAAAAAGAGAGGGCGAGGTGACGGGAAAGGATTAGTTGTAGGTGCCGGGAGGGTTTGGGAGTGAAAGAAGTGCCAGGATGCTGCGTCCTCCCAAGATACCTGTCCTGGCTATGTGCAGCAGCGGTGCCCTGCATGCCCAGGAGTTTTAAAACCAGAGGTAATTTCGCACCCAAAAGCAGGGAGCGGGTTTAAATCGCGCTCTGGGAGGTGAGCACAAATTCTGCCTGTGGGTGCGGCGGCAGAATTGCTTTAATTCTGGGTGAAAAAGAGCAGCAGCCCCAGCTGTGTGTTCCGTCCCTCCCCGCTGCTGGCAGCGACGCTTGCACAGCCTCCGGGCGAGGAGGAGATGGCAGAAAAGGGGTTTGGGGCTCCCCTGGGCGAATCTGAAGCGGGTCTCAGACCACGGCTTGTGAGCCCCATCCCTAGGGTAAGGACAGGGCAAGGAGGGTCAAGGGAAAGCAGAGCTGGCCCTTTTTGTGGCAGCTCCAACCTAATGTTGGTTTAGAGTGATCTTAAAACCACATTCTGAACTCCAACTTGCACGAGTTTGGCCTGTCTGTGCCTTGGGTTTTCATCTGTATAACAGGGGTTAATGGCCCTTCCTTGCCTGATGGGGAAGTGGCAAGGATAAATGTGCGGGAACCGCTATGACTGGGGGTCCTGTGGGGACCTCGGAGAAAATGAGAGCTGGAGGAGGCCTGGTGAGAGGCGCAGGGTACTCTGCGGCTAATTACAGGATGTCCTTCAAGACAAATAATTCTGTGTCTTACATGAACTCTGCACTCCTCTCCTCTTTAAGACAACTGGGATCGTTGCCAGAAGGAAAGAAAATAGCATTTATTTGGCACATTTTTCCTTTTTCCATTCCAGAAAAATTTCCCTCAAAGTGACATGACACCTCCAGAAATGAATACTGCTGCAGTGTCAGGTCTTTTAATTTTAAATAAACGAAGCTTGAGAGCTTAGTGCACTGGCAAGTGCCATTGGGTGAGAACAGCTGAATTTCTTTTCTGTCCCTGAGCTACCGGCTCAATTACCTTCTGCTTTTCCTTCCTACCACGAGCGACAGCACTGAGGAGTTCAGCGTCACTGAAAGATCGTAGAAAAACCTGTGACAGCAGCAAAAGTTTTTTAGTTGAGGATGATCAAAACTAGCTTCTAACTGCTCAGTTGGGAGCTGCGTAGCATTGTTTTAAGGCACTGCTGAAGTCGGGATTTTCAGGAGGTGGTTCTGGCGAGAGGATAAAGCAGCTCTGAGATGTTTGTGGGATGTGTTTCTGTGGTTTTCCGTAGGTGCCGGATCCCGCTTGGAGTCAGTGGGAGAAGACGATGAGCTGACAGTGGAAAACGGTGAATCGAGCTACGAAATAGCGGTGAAATATTCCCGGGGTGGAAGAAAGCACTCTCTGCCCCAGCAGCTGGAGTCAGCGGGAGCCAGGCAGGTGGGTGGAAAGGCAGGGCTGGTGCTGAGCACCTCCCCATGGTCGGTCCTTCGAGATCTATCTGGAGCTTGTACAAGCGAGGACAGTGAAGCGAGGCCACTTAGGTACATCATGGGGACTGACACCAGGCCTGGACACCAAAGTGGGAATGCTTGGCCACCTGTGGAGAGCTTCTTCACTATGGGGATGGTGAAGGGGGTTACTTCTTGCTGTGGCCAGGAGACCCTAAGGCTGACCTTATGAGCTGCAGTTCTAGAGATCTGAGGACTTAAACAAAAAAAAAATCCTGCTTCTCTTTATTTTAATGACTTGATGATGTAGGCTTTTTCTTTTTTAGATAAGGACTTCAGTCTATCATGAGGCTACCCTTAATCTTTTTAATTTAAATTGTGACTGGTACATTACAAAATGATCCTACTGTGCAACGTGCAGGAAAATTACTGTGGCAAGATTCACTTTTACTGTAATGAGCTAGGATTTCATCCCTTGAACATTTTTCTGAATATATCTGTAAGATTTCGGCTCCCCTCCTCCCTGACACAGACGGTTTTCCCAGTATGACATATCCCAGTGCCTGTGCCAGGCAATCAGAGCAACTTCCCTTGTTTGCTGATGTTTGTTAGGAGTACCATATCGTGAAGAAATCCACCCGTTCCTTCAGTGCTGCCCAAGTGGAATCTCCATGGAGACTGACCCAGCCGTCCATCATTTCCAACATCGTCCTGATGAAAGGGCAAGGCAAGGTGAGGATTTCAGCATGTGGCTGGTCTTTCACATGTAGCAAGAGCTGGTGCTTCAGAGGTGTCTCCCACACCCGGGACTTCCAGCAGCTCTCAAGGTAGCCAGTAGTAAGAATAACAATAACGATAAACAAATCCCATTTTCAGATGTAAATGTCAGTTACACCTGCAAAATACCACGGAAGTGCTGTTCATGTCAAGCACTTGATGTGGGGTGGCTTTCATTCTGATTTGGTGCATCTGGTCATTACTAGGATATCAAATATTAATGATGGATCTATAAATATGTATGTTTATGCAAAGTTGTTGCAGCCGCAGAAGAGTACCTGTTTGCATGCATATTTATGGACAAGCATATTTTATCTCTGTGGAATCTGGATACATTAAAAAAAAATCACTGCAAATTAAGCGTTAAACCCAAAGACAGGTTACTGGTTGATTGCTTATCTGAGAGCACTGAATTCTCTGGGTCAAAGAGTCTTCGTTTCTTCCCCCAGTAGTCTGTTTGTGCATTTGCTGGATACCAGCTGGCTGAATCCTAAGGGAAAATGCACAAGCATTAACCTAGGTATATATTGTTTTCCCTAATCCAATCTACACTAGTATTGGAGCTGTCATTTAAATATGCTAAAAATATGCATGTCTTTTTCTGAAGTACTCTTTAAATTCAACAGATGGATGTGTTTTGGACTAAAAAGACTTGTTTTGACTTTCAAGCTCAAACACAAAAAAAATTCTTTGTTGTACTTTAGCAAAGAGTTAGAAGTAGTGACTTCTCTGGTTAGACTGAATCACGGTTGCCATAACTCTCCTTGTTTCAGGAGCTTCAAGTCTTTCATGACATTTCCAAGTGAATATTTCTTCATTTTTCACTTACTTATTTTTTTTTACCCCATTTTTCTCATAAGAGTATGCTTATTTCTCCCCGTGGGATAAGCCACCCTCTCCTGCCATTCTGCAGTTAGCTCCAAGGCGTTAGGAAACGGTTGGGTGCATGCAGCCTCTAGAGATCAGGAACCACCTCAAACAGCTGCTGGTTTAGGTGCCTTCCACGCACTTTTGGAGCCAACACCTCTGTTAGGAGTTGTACTGCGTACAGTAGCATTTGCTTTATTAACTTTACATGGACCCGGGACTTGAGAAGTATTTCCATAGCATCTCTGCGTCAGCGGCTGGGACCCAAGCGCATGCCCGTGGTTTTTCATCATTTTTTGATCTGCAAGGGGTGGTTTTCTGTTGGGCAGCGGCAGCACCCCTCCGGGAAGGTGGGCTAAGGTGGGAACCACCGTGATTTGCAGCTGTATTTCTCCCAACCCACTCCACGGAGCCATGGGGAGAACCGCTGTGTCCATGCACGGGAGTGCCAGGAGCTTCATGTTTTCTGTAGTTTGCTTTGCAGTCGATAATCGCCCAGTAAAAAGCTAGTTACTTTGTGCTGCACGGGGGAGCCAGGATGCTTCCTTTCTAGAAATCAGTTATCTCCTAACAAATTACTAGAAGCTCACGGCGACCGTAGTCTGCTTTATATTCATGGAGCAAAGCAGAAGAGCTGGTTGTTGCATTGGGTTGTAAACACAGTGTTAGTGCCTGCCCTGGCGGCGTCCCTCGGCTGGAGAGCACTGCCTGAGGCGCTCATAATAACCCTGGCTTCAGATCACTGAAGCACAGTGGTTTTCCACTTCCCTTGTCCACCTGGTCAGTGACTTTTCTCTTTAGTCTGTAAAATACATGTACAGCAGTGACAAGAGGAGAAATATGGTGCGGGGAGGGAGAGGGGGGATGGATCAAGGAAGTGATTTGGCTGGGAAATAACTCAGCAGGAGGGGGAGAGGTTCGTTCTCCGGTGCTCATCCATTCCCTGATCAGCTTCGCGAGAGGTCCTGCAGCCAGCCGGGGCAGCGCAGGAGCAAGAGCTAACAGATGGAGCCCTGGGGAATGTATTGATCTACATTTATTTAAATACAACATGGTGGATGTCTCCAGAATAATTAAAAATGTACATGTGCATGGCAGCCCTCCCCCCCCACGCCAGCCCCCTTCCAGCTAAATTCCTGATATTACAGCACTGACCTTGTGTCATGTTCTTGAGCTTTTCTTTTTCCTGAGGAAATGCAGGATCTGTGACAGCAGAGAAAACTACAGTTAATCCTGGATATAGATCGCAGGGGTGGGAATCTACTGTCTGTCAATTTAAGAGCAATGTGTTAACAGTTTTTAAAATGGGAATAGGATAACATAAAGCCACTAACCCAGTGTCTTAAAAAAAAAACAACCCAGCTCTCGAAATAGCATTTTTGCCTCTGAGCTTAAGGTGCCTTTTGGCCTGATAAGTGTGTTGATGTCAGACTGAAAGTGAATCAGGAAATGCAAGCAGAGGTAAGATGGCAGCATGATTCATCAGCAGATATTAAGGTTTGATCTTTCCCTTGTCTTGTATGTTATCAGCAGTCTTTCTCATACAGGTGAGAATAAAGTAAGGTGCCAACTGTGTGTCTTCTCCTCCCTCTTCTGTAGGGTCTTGGATTCAGCATTGTGGGAGGTCAGGATTCTGCTCGCGGACGCATGGGGATTTTCGTGAAGACTATATTCCCAAATGGAGCGGCAGCTGCTGATGGAAGGCTTAAAGAAGGTACGGTAGAGAAAATCCAACTGCATATAAAGGACCACAGGGGGATATTATTTCAGTCCAGCAGAAAAATTCAAGTACAGCTTTATTTAGGCACCTGGCCATAAGCAAGAGCCTGTGGGGGATGTAACACACCCTGTTTGTCCATCCTGGGGAAGATCATTCCTAGCAGTTAACTTGATTGTATTGCCTATCGAGAAGGAGAAACTACAGCATGGCGTGGCGTTTTTTTCCCCTTCCTCTTTAGCAAACTTTATTTGCTCAAGCCATAAGCTTCAGTTCTTCAATTGGAGAAGGTCACTGATAGCAATGAAATGTGTCTATCCAACCAACATCTGGCCTAAAGATGCTGGTCCAAGAAGGGATTATACAGAGGGACATGCTTGGGAGAGGCTGTTTTGGGCCCTTGTGCTCTCTGAGCCTCTTGGTGTGATTTTGACATGAGTAAACACGGGAGAGTCATGACCAGAAAATGAGAAGAGGAAGGATTGGCAGTATGGTCACTCAGCTGGCTAAAGAAGTAGATATATCCTGATTTTATTACTGCTTTTCAAGTCTTCTTCTCTGATCTGTACGTATAGCCTGCTGTGTGTGTGTTTGCACCCTGGTCCGAGTGCTCCTGCGCCACACAGACAGACTCTTACGCACTGTTAGAAGTACGAAATGACCATGAGTTCAGAGCGGTGGTTTACAGCTCTTGCACAGGGGCTGGGTTGCTTCTCATCCGCAGAAGGCTGCTCCTGTGTTACTTCTCTCAAGCTGCTCCTGTGTTACTTCTCTCCTTTTCATACCGTCATTCCCCTTGTTACATCTCATCACACTTGTTGTATTTGAGGCTGCTTTCAGTGCCAACTCTCACACTTGCTGCCAGAGGGAAGCTCGCGTCCCTGCAGCATAGGTTGTGCACTCGCCGTGGGAAGCCAATAAGTAGCAGCTGTCCCATAAACCCAGCAAGCCTTTGCAGGCTATTCACAGCTCACATACTCTTTTTTTTTCAACTGGGGCAAGGAAAGTAGCAGAGGGGAATATGTGGCTGATCGCGTCACCCCATCTAATTTTGCAGAGATGCAAGTAAAATCACAGAAAGTGTATCTGGATCGTGCTCACTTTGCCCTCCTTTTAATAAAATGAAGGTAGATCAAGGCAGCTGGGTGTAAGTAGTAAGACCCAAAGTCTGAAAGCAGGTAGAAATGTGATGGAACATGTTCTTTGGGGTGAGAAGGGCATTTACTCTCACACATTTGCGGTGTGTGGGCTACTTGCTTCTACCTCCGCAGGCATTTAGTAAAAGGACATGTTTGCTTTCTGCAGCAAGGCCACTTTGAACAGGCTTTGGAGTGATCTGCTGTAGTGTTTTAGTTAGATTCTTGTTTCTCCTGCTGATACATACACAAAAAGGGGATTTTTAAAGTCCCTTTGGGTTTCATGTTATGAGCATCTGTTTTCAGACTTTAGTTAAAATCTGCAGTGTTTTCAGCTTGTTAGTATGAGAATGCCAAGCTAAGGATCTCTGCTGAAGAACAGCCTTTACTCTGCTAATTCATCATTATTAACTTGCAAAGGCATTAGGAGAAGTGAAAATAAACTGAGAGCAGTAAAAGGCTTTTTACTGAGCAGTTAATTGGAATACTTAAAGTAGTGGGTCACCTTATGTACAGGAAGGGGTTTTTACACCTCTGTAGCCTGTATATTGCTGACTTCATTTTTTGTGTCTAATTACCAGGGGATGAAATCCTAGAAGTTAATGGAGAGTCTCTACAAGGGCTGACCCATCAGGAGGCCATTCAGAGGTTTAAGGTAACATAGGTGTACTACAGGAGAGATTCATGCTTCTCTTCGTTCAGTGCCATTTAGCATCCTGGGCTTTATATTCTTCCGCTGCTACAGATTACTGTACGCAGGTTTACTGGCAAATGTTGGCGTATCGCGTCACCTTACTGGGCTTCTCTGATGTCTCTCCAGCAACTCAAGAAAGGAGTGGTGACGCTGACGGTGCGGACGCGGCTGCGCAGCCCCAGCCTCACGCCCTGCGCCACTCCCACCTTGCTGAGCCGCTCCAGCTCCCCCAGCTCCAGCGCCAGCGGTGGCACGCCGGTCCCCGGACCCGACGAAGCGGATGGTTCCTCCTCCAGCCGCAAAGGACCAGGCCCGAAGGACAGGATCGTCATGGACGTGACGCTCAATAAAGGTGAGGGTCCATTGAAATGGGCTTGGAGATCAAATCCGTGCTTCCTAGGGGAGTTTTTGGGAATAGCATAGGGGCTGTAAATATCCAGGGCACCTACCTGTGTCCATCTGATCTTGAACCATAGGATGGATGGGAAAAACATCCTCTAATGCAAAAACCTTTGAAGAGTTCCCCCTTCCACATTTTTGCTGCTCTTACAGGGAGCAGTCAGTATCCATGCTGCTGGAAGAAGAGAGGCTGTGAGATACCAGGCAAAATGCGAATTGGCTTGTTGGCAGCCCAGGTGGCCATGCCCTTCTTGTGAAGGGCAGCTCTGGGGAAGGCAAAACCACTCAGAGCGCTCAAAATTCCTCAGATTAGCTGTTTGAACTCCTTCCTGAGGGTTGCTGTCATTATCAATAATTGCACAAGCTAAACTTAGAGCATGTGCTATGTGGAGTGGGACAAATACACCTATTTTAAAGACTTTAAATATGCTGATTTTAAAGGTTGGCTTAAAAATTAGGAGTGGGAAGGTAAGATGTCCAGCAATTCCTATTTCAGGAGCACTGTTATCTAAGGACAGCAGAGGTCTAAGTGGACAGAGGTAATCACTGAAGCAGAGATAATGCCTCACCTTTCTTTGTTCCTCTGTGCTGAGGGATGCCGAGCAGATATTTAAGAATAGAGATCAGCACAGCTGACAGCGTCTTCTGTGCTCACAATTTTAAGTGACATCTTTATTGGATTGCTGCCCCCACTGCTTTGTGCTTGGGACCAGATCAGACCTTGTGCGACATTTCCAGGTGGTTCCCACGGCAAACAGAAAATTGACTGGGAGTGGAGCTAGTCCTCTCAGTGATGGATCTCAGAGAACAGTCAGGATCAGATATTTTCAATCCTGATTTCCACTGCTGATCTTGGCTTCCTGACTGACTGCACCTAAGGCCGGCCTTGAAACAATACAGGAGTCTCAGTCTCTGATGGGATGTGGGAACACAAACACTTTTTGTGTCCTGTGCGATTACAATCTGCACGGAATAACAGCACTTTTCTTTGTACTTTTTGTTTTTCACAGAGCCAGGGGTTGGGCTCGGCATTGGTGCCTGTTGTCTCACGCTGGAAAACAGTTCTCCTGGGATATACATTCACAGCCTGGCCCCAGGATCAGTGGCTAAAATGGATGGCAGATTAAGGTTAGTTAAAGCAGAAACATGCTGGAATGGTTTTACAATAAAATCAATTCAGACTTTGTTTTCACCAGTTTGTTGGTGTAGCAGGGAGGGGATTTATAGTTAAGGATTGACCAAAAAGAAAACGTTTAAATAAAGACATTCCAAAGTGGTATTAAATACCCAGGAAACATTATTCTGTGTGCTGGAAGCAGCGTGATCATTAAGGTTTGGTTTTTTTTTTTTTAATTCTCTATACAGAAAATTGAGCCTAATAGCACCCTTTGAGAAAGGGGAGCAGGAAGAAGTGCAGCCTTCTATGTTTTTATCAGAGCTGCAGCCAGAGACCCCAGATTGGGGATGAAATTTGCAGAGCTCTGCTAAAAGCTCAGTCACCTGAAACTCTTTTAAAAAGAGCTGGGGGAGATGTTCTTGCAAGCTGACTGTGCCCACGGCTGCAGAAGTGCTTTTCTGCCCGTGCTGCCTGACTGTCAGGATCGCTGCAGGCTGACCTGCCCATCTCATTTACTCTGTCGTGGAGTTTGGATGTCTTTAAGGAACCGTAAGAGAGAGAAGCAATCATTCCTAGGGTTCCCTTGTGCTTTACCTTGGTTTAAGTGACAGTTATTTGCTGGTCCCCTTCTCCCGGAGGCCTCATTTTTAAAAAACATTGGAGGAAATCTTCCACCTTCCCGCATTCCTGCGTCGATGCTGGTGGGCACTGGGAGCATCACTTGGGAGGGGAGGCTGCGCTGAAGACCCGCGGGGACTGCGTGATCCGCAGCGAGCACGTGGCGCGAGCAGTGGTGCAGGGAGGCTGAGCAAACGCCGTGCTTTCACATGGGTAGAGAGCGCCTTCTGTTTCCTTGCTCACTGGGAAAACTGATTGAGCAATTTGATTCTTTGGAATAAGGGAAGAAGATAATTTTTATGGTGGCACCCCTGCCAAAACCCTTGAAAGTTCCTACCAAGTAGAAATGTCTATAGGAGACATTATTTAATGATAACTTGCTTTCTTGTAAGCCTCTTTGGAAAAGATTGCAGCACTGGTTGCCTCTGTGTATAACAGCTGTATCGTTTATTAGGTTTAAGTGATTGATTATATCCAGGCATGCTTCCCAGATTTCTAGCTTGCTTCTTTGAGACATTGCTTCTGTTGTCCCATCAGTGGTTTAAGGCTCCGTAAGCCAAAAATTGCAGGATGGTTTTGATTTTTGGAAAGCTTTGTTGATCAAACACTGGCTTTGCAATACCAGAAGGGGTTTGAATCCAGCTCCCCTGTATCTGAGCTCCCCCTCTCAATCATGTGCCTGTGACCCCATTTGTGTAGTTTCTAATAGCTGTGTAAATCTCAAAGGTGGGCAGAGCAGCGGCATGATGACACAACTGATGGGTCACACTTTGCTTTCAGGAGCCTGTGCCACAAGTGCAGGTTCCTGAAGGCTGCCACGGGCAATTGCCGCTTTGCCTTCGGCGTGTGGACTCACAGTGCAAACCCATTTCCATTGTCACAAGTAGCCCAATGTAATTCAGCAGTAGTAGATTGTTTGAGCATGTCTGTTTGAAGCAAATGCCTTAGTAATTATGGAGAAGGCTTTAATGATATCCCTAGTTGATGATCTTTTCTTTTGAATACTTCCAGATGTCTGAACACCATAAGCAAGAGTTAAGAAACTGGGAAAACAAAACTAAACAATCTTTGCGCTCTTCTCAGAAGAGTGGTGATTTTTTTTTTCTTTTTTCTTTTTAATGGGTTCTATATGTTAATTTGAAGCAAATACAGGCTTATCGCGCTCAGTTTTTTCCTGGAGACATTTCATAAGCTCCTATCTAACTCATGAGTTTCTTATCAGTGTTTGTGTTAAGTAATTCAATATGATGGGAAGGAACAGCCCATCTGAATCTAATTTTTCCTCTTCTGTGCTCAACAAGTATGTGAATGTAGAACTGGAATTGAAGTTTGCTTTCACCCCGTTCCAAATGGAACCAATTTTCTCTGTTAATTTAATAGGGTTTGTAGCAATGACGGTAAGTGCAGAGGGGATCTCTGGACCTCCCTCCTGAAGGCAACAGGACTTAAAGCATTCACGTCACTGGGAGCAAGACTGGCTTCTTTGCAAGTCAGATCTTTTCCAGACACTTGCATCTTTGAAAAAAGCTTGGACATCAGTTGAAAGCACAGATGTTTCTGTAAAAGAAGGTTGTGATTAACCGGCTCTATGTCTCTGTACAGTCGGGGTGACCAGATCCTGGAGGCAGATTCGGTGAGTCTGCGTCACGCGGCTTTGAGTGAAGCCTATGCCATCCTCAGCGAATGTGGTCCAGGTCCGGTCAGCCTTATCATTAGTCGGCATCCTAACCCAAAGGTGAGGAGAAAATGTGTTAGTGTGTCTGGGTGTTTTTATCCAGTACTGTAATTTGAGTCTTGCTGTCGGGAAAGCAGATGAAGAATATTGGATTTTTCTCTCTATGTCATGTGTTGTGCAAGAAATCAGGAATTGTAATGATGCCTTCCAGTTTTGTAAGTTCTAGCAATGCTGGACTGTCCCTGCTGCTTTTCACTTAGTCAGCCACTGATCAAATGCAATTTTCCTGGAACTACTTGAGTGAAGTGTTCCCATCTTTCTCAGTACTTGGACCAAGTGGCAAAACAAATACAGCACAAGTTCTCTTCCTCCTTAAAGTTATTTTGCAGTTAGTTTATCTTTGAGTAGCATGTAATTTAGGGCCAGGAACATAAATATCAAGAGACTGAACTGATCAACTATACTAAAGTAGTAAAAATACTGTTTTTTAAAAAAGTAAAATCTGTCCAAAGATGAAAGTTTTCCTTCAGGAATTAAAATGTGAGAATCTGGAATGTACTGCTACTGTGAAATCTGTGCAAGGGCAATTTGGAAATAAGGGTGCGTTTACAAAGTGAGTATTTTCAAGCAATTTTAAAAAATTGGTAATAGAAGATAAAAGCCTTTTAACCAACCTATAGGGAATAACAACTTCTTTTATTTCAATATTTCAAAGAATTTCATGAGTGTACAAAACCTTCCTGTTTAAACAGGAATGAAGCTGTAAAAATATTTGCATTAGTGGGCCCAGAGAGCTCTGACTTTTGAACTCATAACTACAAATGGAGGCCTTAATAAATCCGTATCTAGGAGAACTCAGGTTTCTTCTTTTATAATTAATTGCGTATTTTCTGCTAAATCAAATATACAAACAATAAGCAAATAGGGGTCTACTACCCAGAGTTTATTATCATTGCTATGAGGCCTTGTGCTGCTGAAAAGAAAGAGGCTGTGGTTCTGTTAGCTAAAGGTAAGCATGGAGAGGGTAAGAGTTGGGCTTATAGCCTAAGATAACAGTATTTCTAGGGAGTCTCTGTGCTGTGCTGAACCAGCATGATGGTTCCATTTGATTGCATTATTAAGGCATATAGACTTTTTGGAGAGTCTGTAAGTGGCATGAAATAAAAACTCCATGGAGTAGAGCCTGCCCCCTCTCTCCCATCCTTCAGCTTACTGTGCTGGTGGCTTGAAAGCCAATGAATGACCTAACCAAGTATCTGCTGAGAAGATGAACTGAGTTAAGCTAATTGCTTACTATTTCTCAGTAACAGAGGGAAACTATTAAGTGGCTCCTATTACAGTTTTCCATAAGTGATATTTAAAATGACAACAAATCCTTTGCCAAGAAATTCTAGGAAAAGCTAAAAGTTGAGCTGGAGAGACCCTAAAGCATTTTTCCCCCCCAGGCAGTGTTGAATCCACAGTCCCTCATAGTTGGATCTCTGAAGGGTGTCCATATGGGGACCCATATTTACCGTTATGTCACTTTTACCCTTTTTCTGACAGCACTGGGAGATCTACAGAAGTGTGTGTGTGTGTGGGTTATTTTATTTTATTTTATTTTATTTTATTTTATTTTATTTTATTTTGCTCTTAATAGTACCACAGTCAGCAGATTGTAGTTAGGAGTTAGCTTGTCTCTCTCCAGTTTGATCTGCCTGAGGCGTAGAGGATGCTAAAAACCAAAATTGGCAGAACTTGCAGAAGTGTGGATTTTTGGTTAGCTTTAAACAAATACTGCAGTCTGCCCAGCACCTAGTTTTACTCTTGGGACATCTTGTACCCAAAGGTTTGTGCAGAGGTCCTGGAGCATGCTCTCCGGGCTTGGTCTGTATCCTGTAGGAACTCCCTGTGCCCCAGGAGCCCAGAGGCTTTTGGTTTGCTGTAAGGTCATGCCACAGGCTGAAAATGGAGATGTATTTCTACAAAGACTCATGTTGTTTTGGACATTTTTATACTTAGTGTCTCATTTTATGACACAAAAGGTCCACAGTACGTTTTGTTGCTGAATACATTCACTTCGGTGTCTTCATGTACTTCCAAGAGAAATACCACAAAATTTTCTTTCTTCTTGTTATTCTGAGTGAATGTGGCATTTAAACTATGTTTAAACTGCTGAGTTTGCTTAGGAATCTTTCAAATCTTCATGGTTCAGAAAGATTCAAGTTCCTAGTCTCTATTTATGTTGCATTTTAATTCATGGAAAGCAATGTGTATAGAAATTATTTTTGACAGAATTAAGTTGCTTTCTGTTTTTAAATATATACTCCTGCAGACTAGTTGTTCCTGTTATGAAATTATATGTAGTTTTCCAGTAATAAGAATTAAGCGCATGGCAGTAATTCAGGACAAAATTAGCAAATATAGTAAACCAGTATTTATTCTTAAACCAGAGAAACATTAATTACCAATTACTCATTTGGATTTTCTTTTTAAAAGCAAGAAATTAAAATTAAAAGACATCTTGGGAAGTCTGGTATTCTTCCGGTCGGTTAAGTGTAGAATATCTTCTTGATGTATGCTTGTACAAAGCAGTCTTTTTGCATTTCAAGGTAATATTTTCTCAATAAATCAATGTGCAGCGCTTAATTGAGTTAGAATAGTGGTGTAATGGCTTCATTTGTTTTCTTTAAGTCTGGTACTGTTTTATTTATTTGAGTAATGTGGCATTTGGATATGGTCTTCACAAAGTCAGCAGGCTTCTGCCTCCTGGTTTCTGCGGCAGAGTGGCATGGAGGGAATCTGAATCAGGGGACCAGGACTTAGGAGCTCTTAACGAGGTCTTCTTTACTGCATCTTTAAAAATAGTAGCATATCTGAAATTAATCATGTATTCGTAGTGATAAGTGGTCAGACATTCATCTTCACTTTATCTAACCATTTTGATCTCTGTGTTTCACTTGACTTTAGGTTTCTGAGCAGGAGATGGATGAAGCAATCACACGTACTACCCACCGAGAGAGCAAGGATGCCAGCTCCTCTCACATCACAGGTAGCAGCGTGTTCTCTCCTAATATGTGTCCTTTTCCAGATGCAGCAAGGTTTAAGGATATGTTCTTGGGTTCCCCAACATGAGTATTTTGAGGGCCCCCGAAAGAGCAGAGCAGTTCAGGGGGTGTAATCACTCTGTCCACTGCAGAAATTTTATCAAAAACATCCAGGTCAGATGGATCAACTCTATAGCTCATGTTACTTGCTTTGGGTTTCACTAGGCTGCCATGATCTGAAGGTAGGGTTACCAGGAGGTGGTTGCTGTGTCTTCTCTTCAACATAAGTGGGAAGCACAATGGCCTGGTGGGGAAAGGACAGAAGGAATCATCTCCTTCTGTGTGCACTTATCCATGTAGGTGGCCAAAAAAAAAATAAAAAGAGAGTATTGTTGTGTCCATTTGAAAGAGTCCAGATATTGCATACTGGATTACATGTTTTAACTCTGTTTTAATCTTTGAGGTCACGTCAAAACATGTGTTCTGGCATTTGTCTGAACTCCAGATTTAGCACTTCCTTAAATCTTGCAGATGAAAGCAAACTCTTGGCAATGGCAGGGTGACTAGTAAGGTGATTTTTTGACAGATATGTTAGATTTGTAATTATTCTCTCTATATCGGTGTCAGCTAAGACCTTTTCTGAAGGGGACCTTGCCAGTGGCTCCTAATTTGTCTTTCGAGATTGCATCTAGTTTAGCAGCCTGGTACTAAGGGGTGAGGTGAGGAGGACCATCTCCTGCTCATCTCTTGTTCATAGCTCTGTCCTGGGCCTGGCTGGCGTAATGTGCCTCTGTGATCATGTTTCACCCGGTCCGAGGGACAGCTTGTGAAATATTAAATAAATCTCATTTTACGAAAGCAATTCAGATAATAAATTAGCAAGATGAAATGCAGCTCCTGTCTCAGAAGGTGAATGAGCAGCTTGCTTGGATATATGGACCACAACTTTAATTTCTGTTATCTAATTAAGCTATGTTTAACAGGAGCTGTACAAAAAAGCCCATCTCCTAATGTGAAGGCCAAACAAGGAGAGACCTCATCTCCCCTCAGCTGGACTATGAAACGCTTCCTGGAGCCAGCAAGCCGGGTAAAAAGATTAAATGCAATAAAAACAGCGCCTGCTTCAAATTCAACTTTTACTGAAGCTCTTACTTGATCAAGGGGTTCAAAACCAAACCTCTATGTTCCTTCCCTGACACATGGGCTCCATAAAAGGGGTTGTTTCTTACACCACACATTTAAATCATGACAGCAGCAAGTTCATTTTTGTCCGTGTGGCTGTAGCCTTTGTGAGCAATGCACACAGCATGGCAGAGAAAGCTGTGAGCTCCCACCTCCTGCCACCTCAAAGGCACCCTTGCCCTGTGGGACACAGGGACCAAATAAGCAGGAGAGACCTGAGCCTTTGGGCAGAAGGCTGAGCACTCAGTCTGTCTATATAGCCATTGCAGTGGAAAAGTCTCTGTTTTTCCTGGCAGAGCCAAAGAAGCCATACAAACTGTGTCCAGCAATACAAACCCTTCCCTTCTCTCAGTGCAGAAGGTTTATAAAGGGAATTAACATGAGTGAATTGTTTCATCCCTTGTTTCTGCATTGAACCACATCTGGAAAGGAGTAGGATTTGGAATCCTTTTGTATTTATTATACTCGCTAAAAATGTACTGATGTGCAGCATTTCCGCCATCCCAGTTCGACAGATTGGCTCTTGCTATACTTTTAAAACAGTCCTCTGTTTTAAAAATTGGCCTTAAGCTTACTTTATTGATATGGCAATGTGAGTGGAGTTTGTGGTGCGTGCATGCAGACGGGGGCTTTAAGCATCGATGACGGCCGGTCACCAGGCCCACTTCTTTTCAGCAGGGATCTGTCAGCTCCGAGGCAGAGCTTTCCCAATACTTCTCCAACGATGGCACGAGCCACCTCCCCTTTGCTGATGCTGTAACCAGCTCCTGTGAGGAAGAGCAGCACCGTCAGAAGAACAGAAACAGTTTGCTGGATGATGGCTCTCTTCTTCCTGGCAACCTGAGTAAGTGACAGAAATGTGTCTGGTCATTTGGCTAATGAGGGGAGAATCACTGAGCGCTGGTTTGCTTTACAGGAGAGCTGTGGTGATTCCTGTGCTGGTAAGAGATGCCCAGCAGCGTAGTGCAAGCCAGTGCTGATCATAGGAAATGCTGGAAAATGGAAGGGGTTTACAACAATGCACATAAATGCCCGTTTCCATGGTATTTTGCCCAAATTGCTGCTCTGATGAAGTGAAATTGACTTTATTTGATTGGATTGGCCGAAACTAGATTGACAGCACTGCAGGTTGGTGGGTTTTTTTCAAGTATATGATCATCATCTGATTGATTACACTTAAGTGAAAGTGTTCATAGCTATCTCAAATACAAAATTTAAAAATACCACATGTAGCAGTGTAAAAACAATCAAACGTTCAATTTTGCATATGTGTCTTTCTCTATAGTAATTGACTAGAATTGAAAGAATCTTAGATTTCCTTACTGACATGCACCTGATCTCAAATTCAAAGGCTATTACATTTTTTTCTTTCTTTCCTATGCTTCTCAAGTAATGTCTTTGTCTACAGTGTATTTTTCTCTGGAAATTCATTATTTAATGCTTAAAAGCATTTTTACATTTTAAAATATACATAAAAAAAATTAAAACAAAAAACTTCAATATAAAATGCAGTTCTTTCTAAGAAGGATGTAGAAAGGGTTCTTGGGTTTATTAGTCTTTAATTTGAAACTCATTGTCGTATTACTGTGTCTTTGTTCAGGAAAGCATTTTTCCCTCTCTGTAAGTTGATGCAGGCAGTCCTGAACATAGATTTAAGCAAAATATGAAAGAAACTCTGTTGTTTAAAGTAAAATACACATGTGAATTTGCATCCCTTTCTTCTTTGGGTCACAGTCATACTTTGGAAATAAACTGAAAATAGAACCAGATGTGCCATGAGCTGATTTCAGGAATTACCCATAATTTGTAGAGCTCTCTGCTGTCCCTCTTGCTGTTTACTGTAGTTAGAGAGAGGACATGAAAAAACTGCTTTTGCTTTGTGAGGAGGGGTTGAGCTTCCCCTGCAAACAGAGCCACATGTACTCTGCTGCAGTCAGATGCATGGTATTAAAAGTCATCTATAAATGCGATTAAAGTATAACTTTTTTCTTTTCCCTAGCTGCTAGAGAAGCAGGAATGGCAAAAGCAAATGGTCTGGCTTCTCCAGCTAGTGGGAGATCGTCTGGCCTGCACAGCAAGCACGTGGAATCTGTCCGACCTGGCATCCTCAGCGACAGCCCCAAGTCTTCCCGCAGCCCCTTTCACCGACAGAGGAGGGTTGTTTTCTATGATGGTGATGTTAGTGATGATGACGAAAGTTCCCACTTGCAAAGAAGCCAGAGGGCCAAGAGCCAGGAGGACGCTGGCATTGTCATTACAACCTCATCTGTAGAAATCGATGATGAAAGCCAGGACAGCGAGTCACCCAGATATAGTGGCATAGAGACATCTTCCCCTGTCTTCAGCAGCTCCGTGGAGCCTGCAGACAGCACCCTGGAGCAAATTGACTCTCCTTTTTTCCCCATCATAGCGTTCGATTACTCAAGTGTGCCTGAAGTTCGTCTTGGTAGCCTGAGTTTGAAGGAGCTCCGGGAAGCACAACTTGAATCTAAGAGATCGCCAAAACTTGAGCACAGAGCAGTCACAAGAGTGAAAAGCATGATGAGCACTGAGTGCCGAAGCCTTCAGAGACAGAGGATGGAGGAGCATGGCTCTTACAACAAGCCTGTTGCGAGGATGCTCCCTCACAGCAAGAAGTGCGAAGCACCGGACAGGTCCAGTCAGGGACAGGGTGAAGTAGTCACTCTGGTTCGCAATGAGCACGAGTCATTCGGCCTGGATTTGGAAATCCAGGCCATGCCCTTAAAGGTTGTTGTCACAGGGCTGCGGCCAGGGGGACCAGCAGAAATGGTAATTTTTTAATGTTTAATTGTTGTGATTTGCTTTCGCTTTGCAGGGATGATTATTATTAAGCAGGTGATCTGTTGAGATTAAGTGCAAGCGAGACGTTTGTCTCTGCTGGGCAAAACGTCTCATCCCGTATTGTTCTGAAGCTGCTGTTAAATGAAATATTTCTGGCTCAGAAGTGCAGCCTTGGCTGATTCAAAACTAAGAAAGTCAAGAGGCAGATCTACTGGGCTGGACTCATCTCCATTTGCAGTCAGTTTTGAGAGAATAGTATTCTTTTTTTTGCCTTTCTTTTCACCAAAGGCAAAGACAAAATAAGTAAATCATGGTGGTAAGAATGTTTATTGATTTTTATGCATATATTCCTGCGTTATACCAATCTGGTAGCAGGAGACCTTAGGTGCTGGCCGGGTTTGCCAAGCGCCATGGAAGTACCAGTAACATACTGCTCTTCTGCATTGCGTATGTGCACATATTAGTGTGGGTACTTGCTTCGTGCTGGATGTGGAGTTGCTGACCTAGACGTGAAAGTGCAGGAAGAGGAAGGAGGATACGCTGGTGTACAAAGCTGGATGTAGCATTTTTCATCTAGTTATGGACCACCAGGGTGAGAGGATATGTTGTGGCAGTTTGAATTGGGCTGTGAGAGCTGGGGATTTGGGTTCTGTTCCTGCCTTTTCCTCTGACTAACTGTGCAGTGTTTAGAAACATAGGTAGGCTGTTACCTTAAGAGCTCAGTCCCCGTCCAGTTTAGTTGTTTAGGAGAGTCCAGTTGGCCCAATGGGAAGTTGTGACCAGAATTATAGTTCATACATGAAATGCAAAAATGATAGACAGTGTTCCAGTCCTGGAGAAACTAGGACTGATCCATCTCAATTTATTTGAATGAGGAGTGCTCTGTCCGCCATCCTGATACTGATCTCTCAGAGAACCCAGCAGCTCTTTTGTCCTTCCTGTTGGAGACTGATCATTAATTCCTCTCCTGGCAAAAGCACACTCTGCTCTTTATTTACACGTTGGCAAGCTGACAGCAGTGGTACCTGTGCTTTGCAGTGATGTGAAATAGGGAATGTTGCTCATAAGCTATTAATTGCTTCCCTGCAATCTTTGCCCCTGTGGCAGGGCTTCTGAAGTGTATTTACAATTTCCTTGGATCTGTCATTGCATCAGGGATCAATGGGCAAGATGGCTGTGGGAGATGAGATTACCACCATCAACAGTATCCCAGTCAGTAAGATGACGTACGAGGAAATCTGCTTGCTTATGCAGTGTCTTCCCACATCCGTAACCCTGGAGATCCAGAAAGCAGCATCAGGTGAGAGAGTAGTTTTGCTTTTGTACCGTTTATTCTAAGTATCAGTGAAGAAAACTCCCTTGGATCAGCTGGGTCTGACCTTCTGCTGAGCCAACTCCTGATATTGATGCAGAGCAAAATCAGGGGTTACGTTGTGTCTGCATTGGTGAGCCAGGCAAAGCACTTCATCACCAAACCGGGCTTTGGGATCCTCCCTAGCACCACGATGCGGGGAGCAAACCTGCTCCTGTGTGAAGCGTTCAAAGCTTCCACTTGTCATATGTCCCTCCTGCCAGCATTTGCAGAGGTCTGAGTCATTTCATGCAGACCTGGAGCTAACCTGTCAGTGACCCTGTCCTGACAACTGTCTTACTGCTGTGCCTGTTCAGTAAATAAGTTGACTCTTTCTAATAACATCTGTCTCTCTTAAATCTGAAGTTTAAGTAATGTTTTTATGAATGGACAATAAGATAATACAAGCCTTTTTCCTTTCTTTCTTTCCCTTTCATGTGTCAGAACTCTCTAATGTGCAGAAAGATGAAACAGAAAACTCAAGAAAACTAGATTCTTATCAAAGTGTTTATTTGCATGTTTCTTAGAAAAAGTTTTCTAATTTGAATTGAAATATTTGATACCTCCTTAGCTTCTGCTCAGGGCTGATTTATGCTGTTACAGCAATATATGCTTCCCCACAGCCTGTACAAATTACGTGGTGTGGAAACGAGTGTTTGGGGAAAAAAAAGCACATACTTTTCAAATTCAGGAAGAACATAATATTTTGCTTCGTTTTAGGTTATGATCTTCTTCATGTACCTATTAATACCTGGGACCCTAAAGTGCTTCCAGATGCTTCAGTTCCAGTTGTTCTTTAAGTAGTTCCTCGCTTGGCAGAGAGTCCTGTTCTTGTTTCCTTAGATCTCTGTGGCTTTTGCAAACTAATAGCACTGTGGTAGGGGCACATTGGCACTTGTTTATCAGGCAAGTCTTCTGCTTTCCCCTTCCCCTCGCCTGCCCCGCTGGCACAGAAGAGGATCTCTTCAGTGTGTGATCCAGCACACTGAAGCAGGGCAGCACTTCAGATCTTAACCTGGCTGCTTCAGATTACTCTCCTGAGATGTCTTCCCCTTGGTTGACTCCAGGAGGAACCTGCACTTCTTAACGTGGGTACCTAAGTTAAGTGATGTGGATAATCGCACAGGTTTGTGCAAAGATTAGAAAGATGTGCTGGCATGTTGGAGTGAGCAGGAAAGGATGCTGGCTCTGTGAATACACGCCTCCTCCTCCATGCACTTTCTGGGCCTCACTGGGTAATAACTGGCCTCTGGAAGGCAGCTTGAATGGGAATGTGTGTCCCAGAAGTGGTGTAAAAAGGTGCAAGCAGATGCCTAAGATCAAGTGCTGAAAATTGAAGAGCTGGAGAAAAGGGTGAGCTGGAATGTTCTGGAGTGCAGCAGTGACAGGGAGCTCAGTTCATTGCCCAAGAGTGGGTTAAACGTGTATTGGAAGCAAGGAAAGGTCTGTGCCAGAAATCCTGTAAAGCCCATATGCTTAATGTGTGTATAGCATCAGCCATGCGTGTCACATTAAACACCTGCAGAAGTGCCGAGAGGATCAGAGTTGTGTTGTTTATGCACAGCTCGTCACTGTGTTATCTGTTCACCTTTGTTCGCTGTGCCAGGGCTTTGTGTACTCTCTGCAATCTATTGGAGACATCTTCGATCAAACAAGTAAGGAGAAGCCGTACTAATCAACCTGACTTACTGCACACTGACATTTAGGTAGTTGGCTGCTTGGCTGCTGAAATTTCAAAGATGAGAATTAAACAGATCATGACTGCTTACCTTGAATAAGTGGATTGCTCCCTCCTGTGCGCTACTCAAATGTGCAGGGTTATGATTAATTTGAGTTGTTGTAAACATCATTGCAGAAGAGGAGGAGTGCAGAGCAAAAGGAAAACATGTAGTCTGACTACGTGGGTGTCTATTTTTGTAATAAACCATGGTGTTTTGTATATCACTTCCTATATCTGACAGGATTTTGCTTCTTTTATTTATTTTTTTATTTTTATCGTAACGCAGCTGTCAGCAGATTTACAAACCTCATCCTGTCTCCGGGGGTAGACAGTCAAAATCAGGCCGATGTCAACAGCATCCGCGCAACTGGGGAAGAACCGAGTGCCGGGAAGCGAGAAGGAGCAGGTCTGCAAAATGATGGTGGTGGCTGTGCAGTGGAGAGGCCAACAGGGCCACCTGATTCCGCGAGCAAAGACGCACAAAGAGGGGTGGCGAGAGGCAGCCGCCCCGAGGACTGCACTGCCATCCCTGTCACTGACATCGATGACTTGCTCAGCCAAATGGGTGCTCCCGAGAGCAGGGCTTCACGCACCCCATCGCGGGCGGAAAGCCCCCTCCGAGAAGAGTACACCACCATGTGCTGCTGTGGGACTGATGAAGGCTGCCCTGGTTCTGAGCCACGGCCAGCCAAGGAGGAGCTGCTGGAAAAAGCTGTGAATTGTGGAGCTAATGCACAAGGGGTTTGGGGGCTGTCTGTGTTGGACTCCATTAACACAGGGAAACTTTTTACTGTGAATAAAAACTCTTTAAATAACTATTCTAGGAATTTTAGCAGTTTAAATGAGGATGAGTTGCCTGCAGCAAACTCTCTGGAAGGTAAGGGAAATGACCCGTTTCCAAAGTCTATGTATGGAGCTGCAGAGGATTCTCACTCAGACGCAGAGTCTGTCACAGAAACCTTTGATAGTGCTAATGAGGTGTTGACTGGGCCGTGTGCTGCTGCTAATGCCCCTGCGGTCTGTACTGTAATGGAGTCCGATGAGGAGCAAATTGAGATTTGTTGCATGAACGATGAGCCGCAAAAGCCTGCGCAGGAGCAGTATCTCACATCTGCAACAAGCACATCCTCTCTGCCTCCGCTGCACCATTATGATGGCAAAGTTTTGCAAACTGAGGCCTGTGCAATGTGTGGGTCACTGGAGACAAGCATCAACAAACTGGGCTTGGAAGATCACAGTGGTCCCACTTTCTGTCCTTCACAGTGTTCAGATGTGTCCTCTGCACCCTTGTGTTCTCCTTCCCCAGTTTTCTTGCCAGAAAAAGACATCCTAAAGAATTCTATCAGTGTCCCTGAAGTTTACTCTTTCTGTAACAATGGTGCCTTAAGTACAGAAGAACAGATGGGTTTGGGGGACAGTAATGGACATATGAAATGCTGTGAATCCACTGAAGAGGAAGGATCTCTGCACTGCAAAAAAATAAGCTTTTGCTCCACTAGAAATATCAATGGCTTGGCGAACAGCTTGCTTGAGAAAGAAGGATATTGTGATGAGCAGAGATCCAAATCTGGAAGCGAAACAGTGGTTGATGACTGTGATCGTGCTGTTAGTGATTGCTTAGTGAAGAAAGAAACCAACAGTTTGTCCAACTTGTCTAAAACAGAGAGCAGTCATGTGAATACATCATCATCAAAAGCAATATCACTCAGGTCTCCCTTTCCCAATAGATCTAAAGATCCAAAGGCTAACACAAGTTATGACTTGCCAGGGAAAAATGAGAAAATTAACTCTGTGAATTCAGGAAGGACTTCAAATGGAAAAGTCCAAAGCTCAGGCACAAATCACTGCAAAGGAGCTGCAGTACCGCACAGCCCATCCTCACAGAAAAAATCCTGTCAGGAGTCTAAGGGAATGGCACAAAAAAGTATAATGGACACCCTTTTAAATAACCAGAAGGCCAAAGCAGGACCAAAGCTAAAAGGGTTCACCATCAAAAGCAAAGCAAAGACAAATTCAGATTCTTCTGGAGTTAATCCTACCAAAGTCAGTGGGGCTGATCAGAAAAGGAATTCTGTTTCTCCACAACAGTCCCCCAAACTCCTGGCGAAGAAAGCACCATTGTCCCGTAATTCACCTACAAACCCAGATCCTGGTAAGAGCATTTCAGCAGCCTCAAGGACTCTGAAGTCAGAGCTAGAAAACAAACCATCTCTGGTCATTTCTGAAGATTCACTTCTGCCTCTCCTGAATGGCACTGGCAGCTCAGTAGTGAGCGGTGAAATGAGAAGTGGCTGTGGAGAGCTAACAGACCTGCATCAGGCATGGGGAAAGCCAAAAGAAAAGCAAGTTTCCATGCAGCCTGCAGCGTATCAGGGTAAGGGTGTTAAGGTGGATGATTTCAGAGCCAGAGATGGTCAGTCCAAAGTCACTTCATCTCCTCAGGGGATACCGAAAGTTGAATACGTGAAAGGGAGGACTGAGAACACCGGAGCAGGCCTGAACATGATCAAGAGCATCTATAGTGCAGATGACCTTAGGCAATTAGATCTGCAAAACCTAGGGCCATCTGCTGGAGGCTCTTCTTCACTGAGATCCCCCTCAGTTCAACAGGAGCAGCTGGAAGGGCAGGAGATCCAGCGCACTTTCATCGAGGTGAAGCTTTCTTCCTCATCATCCTCTTCCTCATCCTCCTCTGCCTCTTCCTCACCAGCATCGTTTTTGCAGCTGCCATTGCTGGAGAAAACAGAAGGGTCGAATGCAGAAGCGCCTCAGCCGACTGAGGGAATGGGGACTGTGCAGTATTTCTCAAAAGCAGATACCACCGGAGACAGAAATCTTTACAGCTTGTCAAAACCTGTGACGAGGACTTACTCAATGCCAGCCCAGTTATCAGGTCACTTGAGGGAGGACTGCCATGTTACAGAAGTTCATCCCATGCAAAGCCCCCAGGGCCACACTGCAGAGGAGAAATACCCCCAGGTGGGGACAGGGATGCTGAAGATGGTCCATCTTAACCTGCCAAATGGACAGAGCGGGAAGGAGCAGGTGTACACCTCCAAAAGCACCCAGAGAGTCCATGACACGTCTCCCTCAGCCAGCGAGACTAGCTGCCCTGCTGCTGATAAGCTGAGGGGCTTCAGGAGGAATTATTACTACTACGAGCTAAACTGGCCTCACGAACCTACCTCATCCTTCTCCGTCAAACAGCGGATCAAATCCTTTGAAAACCTGGCAAATTTCGACCGGCCCATCGTGAAGGCCATCGATATACACTCGGCTGCGAGGTCCCCCCTCGCCAGGAGGTCGTGCGGTGGGATGGCCGCTGCCGCCAGCCCCGCCGAGACCCCGCGGGCCTTGCGGCGCAGCTTGAGCTCCTACGGCAGCAGCCCCAGCCCCGCCAACGCCATGGCCAAATCTCCGACCAGTGCAGAGCCCATGCGTGTGGCGGAGGGTGGCAAGGGGGAAGGAAAGCCCCAGAGGAGCGAGGATGGCAGTGCGGGGGCAGACCCGGCCGCCTTTCCCCCCTCAGCCTCACAGGCTCGCCGCAGCCGGGGCCTGG
>VXBO01010629.1:81897-97827 GCA_013400135.1 Rhinoptilus africanus
GGGCCGCCCGCCGCCCTCCCGCTCCCGGCTGCGGGAGCTGAGGGCCCTCAGCATGCCCGACTTGGACAAGCTGTGCGGAGAGGGCTTCTCGGGGCCGCCGCAGCCCGCCTGCTTCAAGACAGAGCTGGAGATCACACCCCGCAGAGGCCTCGGCATGTCAGCCCGGAGCGACGCAGCCCTGCCGGCCCGCTGCGGCCCCGCTGAGGCGGGCGCCATGGGGATGGGTGCCGGCAGCCCTCGGGACAGCGGCTCGGGGACACCGGGCTCTGCCTCAGATGACGACNGACGCGCCTCATGGCAGCTCTGCGGGGGGGGAGCGCTCAGGAAACAGCTGGTCCATCAGGTTGGTGTTGGCTTTGATACCGCCGTTTCGTTTTCACCCTCATGAGCCTCGCCATTGCCCCAGGTCTGCCCCAAAGCCCGTCTCAGCTTTGACC
This sequence comes from Rhinoptilus africanus, assembly GCA_013400135.1. NCBI lineage: Eukaryota > Metazoa > Chordata > Aves > Charadriiformes > Glareolidae > Rhinoptilus > Rhinoptilus africanus. The sequence goes on from VXBO01010629.1 coordinate 82,335, forward strand.
CTGGCCCCCACTCCCCTGACGGTTTGGGGTGCCGTCCTTCATGCTGTCTGGTGCTGCCTGGTGGCAGCCGTGCTTCAGTACAGGCCGAAACGCTTTATCCTGGCAGGGCCAGGCTCCTTTTCTGTGTCCCCTCTAGCTGTCTTTTGGTCCAATTTTTGGCCATGTTACTGCCCAGCAGCCGCCGTGGAGGGGAGGCTGTGCAGGGCTTGCTGCCAGCATAGCCTGCAGTGACAAACGAGCTTGTTGTCCTGCCAGAAGTAGTCCTCAGATGTAGCTGTCTCCTTGTTTTTGTCAATGTCTGTTGTTAATACCATTGGGAAAGGAGGAGGGAAACAGAACGGGGACTGATTTTAAGGGTTATTCGTAAATTGCCTTCTCTGCCCCTTCCCATTCTCCCAGCATACACTGTTTCTCACCTGCTTTCAAGATTTCTGTCTGTTAGTAAGTGGGCCCTTTATCATTTACCCTAATGCAACCTACATTGTGTACCTGAAACGTATCTCTACACAGTCTAGAAATAAAGCTCTTTTATATTTTTCTGTTCATTTTAGCTTGGATCAGCTGCTTGTCTCAAGCCTGGACCAGCAAAAACTGCAATCTGTTTTGTCAGCAGTAGTACCAAAATGTGATGTTGCTGCTATGCTCCAAGAAGTCAAAGCACAAGTAAAGGTAAAAGAAGGAAGATAAAACCTAAATTACTGGTGGTATTTTGAAGGGTTTTCTTAATGGCAGACAAAATCTCTTCCAAACAATTTCAGAGCTCCTCCAGTAGTCCTGTTGTAGGTTACAGCTGATGGTCATTTTTACTAATGCTGGTTTTTGAATGCCTGCTATAAACCCATAATAAAGTTGAATGGCTTTTGTGTAAGAAAGTATATTGTTTGTCAAGTGCAAAAGCAGTTTTGAGCCACAATAAATAGGCCTGTTTTAAGTGGAGAAGCATGTCTCCATTTGAGTCATTGTAACAGCTGAGAAACTTCTGGGTTTGCCAGTAATTACACATCAGAATTTAACTTTCCACCAACCATCTGGGTCAGTCTCACTTTCCTCACCATGCAGGGGAAGCTCTGCTCCTCCCTGTGCCTGGAAGCACCTGCCTTTTGCTAGAAACTGCAATAATGCAAATTGAATTTATTTTGTTTAATACTGAACTGGTGGACTGTAACATCAGAAAACGCCTGATAGAGAGTTTCTAAGAAACTGCTGTGCCGTTTTTGCTCTCTTCTGTGGAAACAGATTACTGCGTTAAGCTAACCTGCTTCATTATCTAGGTGTTTAAAGAAGGCCTCCAAAGTGAAATGATTGCCAGAACATTATTTCCCTGTTTGCAGTGTTTGTGTTTGTGTTTTTGGGATACATCCACATCCTTTTAAAATCAGAACAGAAGTTGATAAAATAATGATAGCACTGCCATCTGGTCTGCATAACTGCTGGCTGAGCTGCATTTAGAGCGTTCCTGAGCCTTACTCAGAAAGATTGCTATTTCAAACATAGAACAGGCTGGGAGGAACAGGACCTCCACAAAATACCCAGCTTTACCTGCTTCCAGGGACAGTGTAGCTAAAGCTTGCAAGTCCCTAGAGCTTGATGAGCCAAAAAGGTTTGGTAGGTTTACTGATAAAACTAGGGTTGGATTGTACTTCTGGCCAAAGGTAGTTAAGTGTTCTTTAAAGTGTTTTGCATAGGGTCTTGGAGAAACTGTATATTTATGCCACTTTTCAAATTCTGAGAACTCAAATATTTATAAAGCTGAATGCTTTTTTGAATGTACTCCTTGTCTGCATAGTTTCTTATCCATATTTAAGCACAGTATGGCACGTATGCTGGAAAATTTTATGCTAGTCAAATGCTGGATTTAAATGTACAATAGGACAGTCCTTCATAGTTATGCAATTGCTGAAAGATGAGATGGACTGAGAGCTTCCCTGGGAAGAGTGTGTCATCATCTTTTGCTCTGAACAATGCTGAATTCACTGCTAGCATTTATTAAGTGTTACTAAAGTAAAAATAAATGACTATATGGGCATTTTATTGTTTAAATCTTTTTGACCAATGATCTTTGGCTAACAGTCTGAACAGAGGTGATCATTGGAGGCCTTGTGTGTCCACTGAGTGGACAAGTAAAGCAGTAAGCATTCATAGGCAGGTCTTTGTGGCCCATGGTACACGTGCTGGCTAAAGACAGCATTGAGAGCTGGGGAGAGAGGAATTGCAGTGGGAAGTCAAAGTTCAGACTGACCCAGGATGTGTAGTCCTCACAAAACCCTTGTAACATCTGAAACTCTGATACTTTTATTTTTTTTCCACAGTGTAAGCAAATTAAATTGTGGTAGCAAGGGTTGGAAAGAACATGAGCTCTTGAACAAAAAGGGTTGCTATAGTACTTAAAGGTCAAAGATGTGTGTGTGTTTCCATTACCCTCACTGCACTTTGAGCTGGCCTAGATTTTAACTGATTTTATTACGTCTAGCCTAACATAAAGCTGTTCTTACTTGGGTACAGGTGAGAAGGGTCTTAACATCTACAAAAGACTGTGGACTAAGATGTTCAGCCCTGACTACTCCTCTCTTCTCAAGCGCTGATGGATCAGCGATGTGGAGGATGGTGGCATTGGTTTTTGACATTGTTTCTGTGCATTGCAGAGATACCTGTAATGCAGAAAATCTTCCAGGGACATAATTTGTCAAAAAAGAACACAGTGAGGCCAAGAATTTGGACTGTTGTTTCACCAAAAAAATGTTAATAACCTGTGATTCCCTGTGCCTTTTGAAACAAAATTAAAAGGCCAACGCTGAGTTAAAATACTGAGTTTAGTGAACTAAACATGGCATTTCATGCTAAATAGATTAAGAGGTTGGTTTCTAATGATGTGCCATTAATTTTAGTGTTGGCAGTTTCTGCAAATTACTGGTGTTGGATGGGATCCTGGGGAAAGGCTGAGAGACCTGCTTTCTACTCCCCTGTCCTGATGCTGTGACCCACAGTTACTCTCCCCTTTTTACACCAGATGCCTGCTTATCGTTCCCTTTACACCAGAAAATGTGGTCTCTATAATGGTGTCTGGTTTTGTCCTCATAACCATTCAGAAGACAGCACTAGATTTGCTGGATAAGAATGCTTCTCTCTCATAGCAAATTCTGTATTTTGGCAGTGGGCCATCACTTTGAAGAAATCAGCTTTACACCTTTGTTCTGTGCCTGGAGCCAAGTTCAGCCATGTTGCAGACCTGGGCCAGTGCATTTCCTATGCTGCATGCTCACTTTTCTACAACAGCACAGATTTAGTCCCATTTGATCACTGTAACAGGCTCCTTACTTTCATCTCCCCAGTGAAACAGTTTTCCTGCTGTTCCATCTAACCTTCCCAAGCTTCAGTTTATAGCCAATGCTGCATGCAAGATTGTCCAGCACTGCTGGGAAGAGATTAATGAAACTGCCCTACATTACAATTTTGTAACTGCCTTTCAAGAGGAAGGCAAAACGGGATAACAAAAGTGTTAGTAATACCCTGGAAAGTACAGTGCTTGGTCCAGAAAGGTGGATGGGAACTACTGAGTTTTGGCTGCGAACTGTTGAGCAATGCAAAGTTGATTACAGCCTGTGAAAATTAGGCTGTCCAAGGTTTAATACCCTTCCACAATCCTAATTTTAACTTTGCTTTCTAGCCTTGGACTGACTGAAGAAACCTTTGCTGACACCTGAGCTCTCCTATATGGCTTCTACTCATCTGTAGCATGAACACAAATGCACTTAATATCTCAGTTTTACTTCTTTGAGTTGCTTTTTTCACCTGCCATAATCTGAGGGTACTGTTAATTTGTCATTTGTGCCGAAACTTGGTCTTGATCTTTGGTTTTGTTTTTCTTCTCCTTCCCCTTCCCGTCTATCTCCATTTTTCTGATAGAGCAAAGAAGACACATACTTTGTAGTCTTGCACAAAGAAGAAGGAGCTGGCCTTGGGTTTAGTGTGGCTGGAGGAACAGATCTGGAACAGAAATCAGTCACAGTAAGTGATGGCTTCAAGTAATTTTTTTTGCAAAGCTCACTTTAAAGCAGGCTGGTGATTAGATCAAGTGCTCGTTTATCAAGACTCACTGCAAGTCATTCACAGTCATAAAACAGTGTCTTTCAGAGGCGGCTGTAAGCCATCTGCTACTGAAATTAGACTGTGTCTAGGAAGTGTAATTTTTATTATTGGAAATGGATGCCAATTATGTTTCCAGTCTTTAAAAGTCTGTTACTAGATGAGATCAGCTAGATCTAAATCCTGTGCATGTCAATAAAAACCTGCATGCAGTTGCAGTACATGCAACCTTTTAGGGGAGGTTTTAATTTCCAGCTCTTGAAAGTGAACTCTGTGCAACAAAGTGTTTGAAGGTTTTTGCAAATCCTGAGAGTAACTGTTTCAGACCTTAGCAAACATTCTGGATTTCACTTCACAGGTTTGTTTGGGTTGTTAAGACCTGTTGGCTGTCAGTAAGAGAGAAGGCTGTTTTTTAGGTTTGTTTTTTAAAAAAGCCTTGTACAGCATTCTGAACCAAGGATATTGTATGCCATTAGCTGATAGTGGTATGTAAAAAGAAATACCAAGCAATTGAAATAGTGTTTAAAAAAAGATGCTTGTGGCAGAAAAATCCAAGACAACCAGTGTTCCTTGTCACAATTTCTTTGCACAAGGTATGCATTTAAATTCTATCCTGAAAAAGAGAGATCCACTAAGTGCTGAGATTAGAAGTAGGGTATGTCCGCAGTCTTTGGAGCCTGCAGCAGTCCTTGCAGGAATCTTCTGGTTTTAGCTCTTAGACAATAAAAATGCAGGAAAATATATTTTTCATTAAGCAGTCATTGAGCTAGAACATGGTCAAAGTCTAGGGAATGGACTCCACTTATGTGACTACAAAGGTTGTGTTCCCTGTCTCTGGCCCAAACGCTCGCAGTGCCCCCTGTGAGCAAGGGCAAGGCTTAGCAGCGTCCCAGCCCAGAGAGCTCCTCGCATAGAGTCAATGGACACCACCTAAAAATATGGTCTTGAGCTCTCTCAGGCTGAGTAGCTGATGAAGTCTTTGTTCTGAATGCTGTTAGCCATGAGGCTAAAAGAGTGTCAGCTCCTGCTCTTTCCAGGTCCCCTTTGTTCGGTGTGTGTAAAGCACGCTTCTCAGGTGGGAAACATGTTAATGTCCTTGACCTATTGGCATTCTGGGTCACAGCTGGATTTGGGATTGCCGTTAAGTACTTAGATGGACTGTTCTGCCCACACTTGGGTGCAAAACTATAAATGCCTAGGAAGCGTCAAGATACTGAGGAGCTGAGCCTATGAGGGAAGGCAGTAGATGTTTTGGACATGGCCCCTGTATTCCACTTGCCTCTTGCATTTGTGTGTTTATGTCTGTCATTGAGGCTGTTATTCCAACTCTGAACGCCTGCTTAGACTGGCTGGAAATTTATCTCCTTGGATCTGCAGGGTTGTGGCAGGTGCCCATCTCAGCATGGCCCTGCAAAGAGAGGGAACAGGAGCCAAAAGGCTTCTTGATTCATCCTTGTTGATCTTGGTATTAGGAGAAATTCCTGAGAAAATGCCATGCATAATTGTATACACAGATTTGCTGCCTTGAACCTTTGCTCAGCAGACCTAGAACCGTGTGCATGGGAAACCATATTTTGGCTGCTAAAATTACAGTGCCATATAGGCAAGTCTTTAAACATTGGATCTCAACTCTTTTGGTCAGTTCCCTTCTGTAAATGGCACACATCTAAGGCTCAGCTGCACTTGCTGGAGTTTACTCAAAGTTTAACCCACTCTGAATAGAGTATTTTTTCTCTAGAAAAAACGCATTTCAAGCCACTAAATCGTCCCTTTGCATCTATTTGCATGGTATTTGATCAGCCAAGTGGAGATGGACAATTAAACACTTTTACAGCTGCAGTAAGAGCCTTTCTTTGCACAGATGGTGTGCACTGCTTAAAAGTGTGCATTTGAAAACAGTGTAGGATGCGTGTCCCAGACAGTGAGAATTTGGGGAGTGGGTGTCACACCGCAATCTTGTTCTTGGTGTTTGCTGTAGCACGGATGTGGATTTAACCTGTGTGTCACTTGGAATTATGTTAATTGAAGACCTTTGAGGAGTTCAGTGAAAGTATAAGTGATTTGTGATATTACATTCTGTAGCTGGTTTTGGTTATCTTTGGCTTAGAAATCACCATGCAATAACAGCATTCTTTTCCTCTGCTTTCCCCCCGTCCCTAACTGCAGTTCTTGTCCAGTCACTCAGGCCTTCGTATTTGAGGGTATTGGAGCAAATGTTGCTTGCTTGATAACCAGGCGGTGGGCAATGATTGCAAACTTTGGTAGGGATGCCTTGTTCACCTTGGCCTGTAGAGCACTATGTGTGGTTATAAGGTCCTTCAGTTAAAACCTTTCTTGTAGGTCCACAGAGTGTTTTCAAAGGGAGTGGCATCTCAAGAAGGGACTATTCATCGAGGAGATCTTGTTCTATCAATCAATGGCAAGTCTCTTGCAAGCTCACTCCATGGGGATGTCCTGAATGCTCTTCATCAGGCAAGACTATACATATATGCTGTCATCGTCATCCAGAAGGAGAAAGACAAAGCAAACAATTCCTCCAGACTTGAGATATCAGCTACTGGCAGAAAATGTGTGGGGTCTGGAAAGGATGTTTCCATGGAAATAGGAACAGGTATGATCTTTGTCCAAGAACAGTTGGAAGGATTCCCTTGCAGAGTAGACTGAAGGGAAAAATGTCCATGTGTTTTAGATTAAAAGTGTCTGTGCCTTATGTGATTGAAGAGAGCAAATGAAATTACCTTTAAATTTTATTTATTCTCTTTTGAGCCTAAACAGAATTTGGGTTTGGGTTTTTTTTTTCATTTTTAAATATTATAACTAGGCAGAAACTTAGAAGGACATTTAGGACCTAATCCAATTTCTGCTAAAGTTAGTGATTCCACATATTCTTCCAATCCAGGATAAACTCCTTTTAACTAGTAACAGTAGTCAGTGGAAGAAAGCAAACAATCAAAAAAGAAAAAAAACGCCCCAACCTCAAAGAAAACCCCAGCCCTGCAGTTTGTTATGCTTAGCAACTGAGCTTGTGCTTTGTAAGAGCAGATTTCATACTGTTTCTACTAAAAAATAGGAAAAAAATATTTTGATGTTACAGTAAATGGAGCTAAGCCAAATCCAAGGCAGCCATCCCATAGGAAACAAGAGAGAAAGGGTTTAAGTAGAAATCTATCAGTGGAATGGTAAGTTCCTGCTCGAGCACAAGACAGCATTTCAGTATGAAGCCTGCGCTTTGGGTGTTACAAACACATCTCTGGATTTTTTTTGTAGAATCAAGACATAAAACCCTTCAGTACCGGTCTGTATGCTGCTGCTTCGGGAGCAGGGTATGACCTGCTTCAGTTCTGCACTGCTGCAGTGTCCCTGGGAGGGGGTGGGCAGCGGTTACAGCTTAGTACTGAGATTTGGTGGTGGGACTTCCAATACCTGGCACTTAGCTCAGACCACCCCAAAACCTGGGCGTGGAGCTGCTAACCCATTTTTAATGTGTTGGCTGTAATCACTACTGGTTTGGGTTTTTTTCCTCTACCAGTTTTTACAGTACAGTTTTGTAATACAGCTTAAAAGAAATAGGAAGCACTCAGTAAATGAATGGATCAGCATTTCTGGAATTGCTCCCATGGATATAATATATGTAATTACTTCAGAATCCCTTCTACCCTGAACTCCCTGCGTCCTGCACGTTGGCACATGCAGGATATCTTCTGGCTGCAGGCACTAGGGGGCAACATTATCTCATAAACAACACAGTACTGGGTTATTAAGAACATACTTCTCTCCTGCGAGGCAAAGCACATGTTCAAATGTTTTAGATAACATTTGAAGTTGTTTGAGATAACAGTACCAGTAATTTGTGATAATGTGGACTGCATAATTTTTACATTCACGCAGGGCAGAGAGAGTCCTGTTTTACAAAATTGTAGATTTATTTCCTCTTAAGCAAAGTTGTATTTTATCTTAGCTACAGCAATATTGCATTCTAAAAATATCTGCTGTGTAGGAGGCAGGATGCATCTACAGGTAATTATGGTTATTTCCATAGATATGAGACCAGAAACAATTACACACACTAGTGAAAGATTACAGATTTTTCCTTAAGGGGATGGAACATGTTTGTTTAATGTAACGTTTCGTACATTACTCTTATTTAAAAAGATGTGGCTCATTGAATAAGCAAGTGCGAACAAACGAAGGAACAGGAAATGCTCTCCACTTGGTATTTTTGTAATTTTTCAGTTACTTTGTTGATGTTTAGAGTCTTTGCTAAGTTTGCTAAGCCTTTAACTTTGCCAAAAAAAAAAAGCCTTGACAGGTTTTTGTTGAACATGCAAAAATGAAAACGTCTCTGTGCCTAAACACATTTTGTACTGTACCCCCTTCACAGCTGCAGTAGTACACATTCACTTCTCAGAAACTGGGTGACAACATGTTCTAGTCTAAATATGAACTGAATTCTGCATTGCTTTGTCATTGTGGCAAAACCAAAACCAACCAAACACAACTTGCAATTACTATGAACTGCATAACAAGATATTATGTATATTCTGCCACAGATCCAAACCTGGATATGAATGATGTCATCTGCGTTGAATTATTGAAAACCTCTGCTGGCTTGGGATTCAGTCTTGATGGTGGAAAAGCTTCCATTGCTGGAGACAGGCCCTTGCTTGTAAAAAGAATATTTAAAGGTACTACAAGCATGTAGTGGATATTATCCCAGTTTTCCTTTCGTGCATTGTACAGACATTTTAATACTTCACCTCAATTTTTTTTTTTTGAAGCAAGAGTGGATTTTGTGGCCCTCATTTCTTACCACTTACTAGCCAAAGTGGTCAGTAAAAAAACCTCTCCTGGGAATGGCTAGGGATTGCATCTGCAAGTGAATGTTTGTGGAGCAATCTGATTTACTAAATATGATGCAGTTCCTTCCTGGGCTCGTCCTCTTTTCTAGACATTAAATTAGAGCAGCTACATCATATGTAGCGGTTTGAGAAGCTCATGCTTTACCCAATTCTCCTTTCTAAGAGAAGTATAGTGCAGGTAATCAGTGTGGTTCCAAAGAACGATCCTGCATTATACCCAATTATTAATTTTAATTTTTTTTGTCTTTTTTTTTTTTTTAATTAGATACCAGTATTAGCTTTCGCCAAGAATATGTGATGTTCATACTCAAAACTTGCCACTCTTGGATGCTTTGTTTGTCAGCAGGTCGTTAAACTTATATGAACTGTGTATAGAAAGGAAACTAATCCCACAACTATGCTGTGATTTTAATATGTCTTAGTCTGAGATTGAGTTTAGTGAAAAATATAGGACTTTATGAAGGAAGTAGAAACTCTCAATGAAGCTGTGGGTGTGCAGCATTTTTACAGGATTACTTTTCAGTGGTTATTCTCTCACCAAGGGAAAAAAAATCAAACTGATATTTCCTGAATTGCAGATCAGTTTCTCTGTGTGTGTTTGTTTTCCCCTCTTTAGAAATTGATTCTGAAAGTAAAGAGCATGTTTAATTTTTGAGCTCATTACTTTATATCCTTAGACACTGTCCTTTTCCCTTCCCCTCATGGTGATGGCTGATGTTAGGTAAATTATCATTACAGAAAACATACTTTCATCAGCAGTGAAGGGTGTGCTCTTCTCGAGGAGCCGTTTCTGTGTCTGGTGTGTTTGTCCTAAGGTTGCTACGTGTGTCCGATTTGTTCACCCCTGTTATCTGGGTTTTGCAGTCTACTGCATTGCCTGATTATTACTGTGTTAAAATTACATGTAAAAATACATCCATGTCACATAAAACCTTTATGTTTATTTTATCAACCAGGTTTTCTTACAGCTACAGAGATAACACGCAGCATGTTTCATGCACTCATATTGCTTCCTTCAAAAGCAGATATTTTTTCTGAGAATGGGGATTTATCTTGGTTAAAGTAACATTTTCTGTGAGATGCAGCATGGGGTAGTTTTCTAGAGCTGAGCTGAACGTCAGTGACTTGTACTGAAATTGCCACTGTTGGAAAAATAGTTTATTTGCTGTTCATCACAGTGGAAAGCAAATTTTTGTTGGTTTACTTTTTAACACTGACTTTTTTCCCCTTTTGCTCCTAGGTGGTGCTGCGGAGCAATCTGGAAACATAGAAACTGGAGATGAAATTCTTGCTGTTAGTGGAAAATCATTACTTGGCCTCATGCATTACGATGCCTGGAACATTATTAAATCTGTGCCGGAGGGCCCTGTTCAGTTGCTAATCAGAAAACACAGAACTTCAGCATGATGGATGCACGACATCTAATCACACTTGCTAAGACAAAACTTTTAAAACCGGTTACAAGCTGTCTTTGTTTCTAAAGTCACACAGAAGTGTCTTAATGCTCTACAGAGAGGTGCTAAGAGCCTTGGAGAACCACTGAGCAAGCATGTGATGAGCATCATAAAATCTCACCTAATTATTGGGGATGAAGGAAGCCAAATGTTAGAGACATTTTTGTATTATGTGGCTGTTTTAATGGAACTTCAAGACCTCTCCTGGGTTTGATTTAAAGTATTTTGACTGAGATAAATAACACTGTGCCTGTCCCTGATATTTTTAGTATCTGCAGAGCGTTGGAAGTATAATTTGTTGGTCGCCATCCTGTTGACAAGGATGAGTATTTAGACTGTACTATATCACTTAGCTGTAATACGATTTCAGGACACTTCCTTAGGGTCTGGTCCCTTTTTTTTGTTGTAATAAGAGAATGTCTGGAACAATCTCACTTTATTCTTCTAAGTGCAGTTTTGCTAAAAATGCATGACAAAAGAGTATAATTTTGCACAACTTCTATGCCTAAAACATGAGCATTTTATTGCGAAGCTGAAAAATCCCCTTAAAACTGATGAACTAACTCAGCATCCTCTGCAATTGAATCTGCTGTTAGACACAACTTGTATCTGAAAGCTTTTGGCATTAATGCAATAGAAATCTCTCCAAATAATAGGTGATTGACCACCAAGGGGTAGATTGGGTTGTTAGTTGTGATTTAAATGGAAGCGATAAAAGTTGGGGTCTGAATTTTCAAATTTAGGTTTCGAATGTTAGGCACCTTTAAAAAATATATATTTTTGAAAGAGGGATAATTTCAGGTGCTGAGCACTTGCAGGTCCCACAGACTTCAGCAAATTGCAAAGTATCGGGCTGCTTTTATTTGGCTGCAACAGGTTTAAGGCTGCCCAACTTCAAACACTTCAGCTGGAAAATGGTGGTCTAAAATGGGGATCATAACAGATGAAATCTGAACTGGCCATTTGTGGTGGCTTTTAATCGCTCTTTTTCGTCTTCTCCTGTCCGGTATTTATTTTTGCTTGTGTGAGAGTGGGAGAGGAGGTGTGTGACAGATGTAAGTGCACCTGGCTGCGTCAGAACAGGCTGATGCTGAGGCTTCTGGGTGGTGAAACTGAAAACTGTTTGTGTAGCTGGGAGAAAGCATGGTGTTAGAGACATCAAAACTGAAAGGGGTTGCAGTACCGTGGGTGCTTCGTTTGGGTTTTCTCGCCTCTGCTCGCAGTAGAGGTATCGGTAGTGAGCCATGCTGCGGAGTGTTATTTATAGTCTGCTGTGTTGGGAGGAGAGTGTATGGGTGCGAGAGATTAGACTCTGTTATTTCTCTTCTTACATTGGGGATAGCTAAACAACATAAAAGAGATACAGGAGGAAATGGGCCAGTGTCCTTATCAGCTGAGAACAAGTTGTTTGTTCCAGAGTGCTCAGGTTGTTTGTCGCGTTAGGCTGGAGACTGCTCGCAGCCAGCCTGCCCAGAGTGAAGCCTCAGCCTGGAGCCAGTCCAAATCTGGAGTGCTGCCTACCTTCACAGTCAGACAAGACACTGCATAGCTGTTACAAAAAATGTCTGGGCTTGTCGCTTGGCCCTACCCCAAGATCATACTACAGCTTATTTACATTTATTCAACAGTGCTTGGAGCAATTGCTTCCAGGTTAGTGGAGCACTCGCTTTGGTTCATTTCTGTGACAGCTTCATTAGACTGCAATTCGTGATGTGCAGAGGAAGACTCAGTTCTGCATGGCAACCCAAGCAGAAGAGCTGTGCAATGTTTGCCTAAAAATGAATAGATTTAATTATTTTTCAGTGACATATTAGCATGTGAATCCAGGGAGAGATGCAGCTTTTGGTTACAGGAAAGGCAATACTGTACGTAGCCCTGCAGCAGCTTTGCCTGCAGGATTTCCGTTGAAATTAATTGAGGTTCAGTGCTGTGAAGTGACTGTGGGGTTGGGTCCCCTGTGACCCTGAAGCTCAGCTGCTCTGTCGGGACTGGCCCTTGCCTCTGGTCACCTCCGTGGTGAGAGAGGCTTCAGGAGGATGCAGCACTTGAGGTCGGAGGACCATGCTGAGAGTGAAGGCCCATGCCGGGATAAAAGAGGTTATCCCAGCGTATTTGGTGAAGAACAGGGATAAGACATTTGGCAATGACAATGAAATGGTGAGGCCTTGTTCAGGAATGACCAAAATCTGACTGTAATAGCGTGTATAATAGATACATAAAATGCATGTGGAGATTAATGCAGCGTAGTGAATACATACCTGTATATGTATAATACGTACAAGTGCAGTACTGACTTCTTGCTACTTGTGTGGTAAATCACAATTGTGTTTTAGGAAATGGCATTTTTTTTCAGTCCACAGTTTAAAGTCTTGGAGGTTCCAATGCAGGGAGATGTATGTCTCCCTCATTCCTAAACTGGTGTGAGCTCAAAGGTAAAATCTTTGTTTTGTAAGTTCAACTTAATTTGAGGTGTCTTAGGATGATAGGTGGTGAATATTTTCAGACGCTTATTTGCAGGTACTGCTCATTGTGAGTGATTTAGAATGCTTTCATTTTTCAGTAATCGAATACTGTTCAGTATTTTATTTTACATGCATGTAGATATGTGTTTGCTGAGTAACAGCAAAGAAAAGCGGGGATTTTTGTGCGTGATTCAGTAGTGGCTATAATTTAAAAGATAGGTTTAGTGTTTTAAGTCTGATAGTTACTATGAGTAGAATGATAACACTTCTCTACTAACATGACAGCAAGAAAAAGAATAGTATTTAACCCTGATTGTTTCTGTTCCTGAAAATACCTTCTTTTTATTTTTTGGTGAAAGGACAAACACTGGAGGTTACCAGTGTTGATATGATTACAGTAGCATTTCCTGATGTTTCTATGGTGATGACATTCCCCATAAAAGCCCCAGGATTTATGCAACGTGGGTCTGCTTTATTACAAACAGGACAGGTAGACCAAACAGATGTAGTGAACTTTTGGTTACGCACCTGGCAAAGTAAATGTTATTTTTCTAAGAGCCTGGTGTCACCAAAATGACAGGGGGCATTGCATTGGTTCATCAGTGTTCAGTAGGTTCATGAGCATTTTTGGCCTTGCTGTTTGCGTATCGGTCCCCACGGTGGTTCTTTCCCATGCCAGAGGGTTGGCCAGGCTCTAGCAGAGAGGTGGCTCTCCAGAGACTTGCAGTTGCATATTGGAATACCAAAAAGTTGGGATGAAAATTATGGACTTGGTCCAGAACTCTTCACCGGGGACTTGAAAGCATTCCAGTTAAGGTGAATTTGCTCCTGGATGGAGAAGACCTGCCGCTTCCAGGTCTGGGGCAGCTCAGGGTGCGCATCCTGAATATGAGAGTGGGCTCTGGTGCGATAATGCCATCACACATTCTTCAGATTTTTGTACCTGGAAGCTCTTTCCAGCTTCTGTGGGGACTGCATCTGTGTTAAAAAGTGTGAGAATAGGCCTAAATTAAGGAGGGAGCGATATCTGATACTTTTCTTGCTGAAAAAAAATAATAATACAAGGGCAGATAAGTATTAATAAGCTGTTGAGTGATTCATATTTTCTAATAACTCTCACTTAAAATTAACCCTAGTTAATGTTCTGCAGTGGTTCTTGTCAAAATCTGAAGGAACTGTTCCTAGATGAGAATGTTTACCTGCTTCTACATGTAGGGTATGTAAATGTACACGTGGAAATATTGATAAGGAGTAGACTAGGTCATGTGAGAAATGGGGATCCCACTCTATGTAGCTTTTATGTGTTAAGCTGATACACTTATTGTATGATACTGTATATTTACACTTTTATTTATATAAATAAAACTTCTTTTAATGAAAACTGTTTAATATGCCTTGTATATTATAAAAAAGTGAGTGCAATAACATGAAATAGATTGTACATTTTTCAATTTGCTGTCTCTGTTATGTAAATCTGTATCGCCATAAACTTGTTTTGTTTGGGTTTTTTAGTGATTTTGAAAATAAATGGTATCCTTAGTACTCCTCTAGATATTTTATTTCTGTTAAGCCGAAGTCTGCGTGGTCCACAGTTGGAACTGGCACCGCAGGGACAAGGTTGTCCTGGAGATCACCGTCAAGGACTTAGTGTTAATGCTGTCCATATGTGCTTTTAAGAAGTAAAATGCTACCCGCTAAGAACTGTCATTCAGCGTGAAGAGGATTAAGAAAGCACTCAAGAAGTGTTGAGAAGGTGTTTTATAGGACCTGCTTCGGTGCCTTGGAAGCTGTGCTTTGGCTTTTCCTGCCCCTGTGTGAGGAAAAGGCAGAGGGCAAAGGTGAAATGTGGAGTTTTCATCAAGAGCAGCAGTCTCTGGAGCATGTCCCCTATAGGCTGCACCTCCTGGCCAGCCCCTGGGCTATACAGGAACCAGCTGTATGTGTAGGGAATAAGTATATATGGCTAGTCCTAGACTGGTACGTGTTGTCTTCCACCGACCCTGGGGATAAACTCCCCTCCAAAACCCCAGTGAGCCGGGCTCTGGGGTGGATGGAGTGGATCTCACGGTGGGAGCTGGAGGCCATAACCTCCAAACCGGGAAAGTTTGCATCAAGCGGTCCACCTTTTTACGGACACAGCTGGCTTCGCCATCGCTGCAGAGCAGCTCCAAGCAAGCCTGCTTCCCAGGAAGACAAGGCAGCCCGGAAAGTTCTCCCGGCAGCTGCTCCCACATGGGGAATGCCGGAAGCACAGCCTGGCAGCGCAGGGAGACGTCAGCTGCTCGCTGCGGGGCGGGCTGAGCCGGAGGCAGGAGCTTGTGAGTGGAGCCTTGATCCCCTCGGGCGGGCCCGTGTATGAGCACTGGGGTGGGCGCTGGGAGCAGCCAGCGCGGCTGGAAACTCCCACCCGGCTCAGGCCAGGGCGCAGTCCTGCCCTCCCCGGCGCCTCGCCTGCCTCTCCCAAACCTCACCCGTCCCCCCACGCCTGCCCGAGAGGGAGGGCCGGGTGCGGTTTTTTGTCTGCGAGGGGAGGAAGGCGGTCTGCTTTCCCGCGGAGGGTAGTTTTCGTGCCCCAAAAGCCGCCGCGTTTGCTTTCGGTTTCCGTTCGCCGGGTGCCGTGCCAGGAGGGTGCAAG
>VXBO01010629.1:114190-124876 GCA_013400135.1 Rhinoptilus africanus
GAGTGTGTGAGCGGTGGAGGAGCCTGCCTGGACAGGAGCCAGCTGCTGCCCACCTCCCTGTGCCTCTGTGGGATGCTGGGGACAGTCTTGCAACATGGAGTCAACAGGACCCTGACAAATTAGCCAAGAGCCCCTGTGGTGGTTTGCTGGTAAGGTCTTATAGGTACTTTCCCTGTCTGGACCCCAGAGCTGCTGGCAGGGGTGTCACAGGGAGATGTTAGAGGAGACTGAGGGGAGACCTCATCANCGATTGCAAAGGTCCTTTCCAACTGTGAAGATTCTATGATTATATCCCCTGGCTGTGCCTCCTGAGTGCTTGGAGGAACCAGCAGCGTGCCCTGAGGAGCCAGTGCCCTGGAAGGTGCACCAGGGAGCAGATGCAGGGTGGGATGTCCCACACCAGGAATGTCATAGGGTCCCAATAAGCATGGCACAGAAAAGGAGAAAACAAGGATCTCCTTCTGTGGGGCACCTGGAGAAGGCTGTCCTGCAAGCCCCCAACCACTCCTGCAGGGATGCCTCAAGGGCTGGTGGTCTGCACTCCAGTGGTGGGGTTCACCTTCTGCTGGAGGGAGAATGGCTGGTCAGCTGGCTCTGCTGCCACAGGCATCCTTGCTGACCCTACGGTTGTTGGGGTGTCTCTGGTGACCCCATGGGATGTGATCCTCTTGGGGTGATGTCCATGTCATGTGACTCCCCTAGGTGACTCCATGGGATGGGACCCTCCTCTCTGGAATGTTCCTTATGATCCTGTGGTATATCACCCTCAAGTGACGCTGGTAACCCCATGGGCTATGAACCATTGAGGTAACATTCGTGACCCTGTGGGAAATGACTCCTGTCCAGGGTTGTCCCTGGTGCTGGGACAACTGTGGACAGGGTAGGGGTGAGCAACACGGGGCTGTTCCCTTGCAGCCCCAGGCCTTCCCTTGCTGGCCTCTCATGGGCTTCTCCAGTTTCTCTGGAGATATGGTGTCACCCCACCACCTCCTCCTGGAGCTGGTGATAAAGGTCCTATGTCCCACCAGTCAGGCTGGGAAGGAATGCAGGGGTGCAGACTGTGGGCTGTTGGTGCAGTCATTGCACTCCTGAGCTTCAGGTTCCGGCTGAGCAGCAGAAGCCACCTTATACCTAGCAGTGGCAGTATCTGAGTCTTTAGCCGAGGAGTTCACAGACCCACAGAATTCTACATTTGGCCGATAAATCTGGCAGTGATCGTGTCAAGTCTAAAAACCCAGAAAGCTCAGGCAAGGGAAGTCCACAGAAGTTTGGATGCTTAGTCAAAGTAAATAATGTGAACTTTCAGTTTTGGCTCAGGGCTGAATCACTACGAAAACCACCTTTTTTGTGGTATCTCAGCATTTGACAAAAAACAGAAAATGACGGCACCCACGAAAACAAGTAAAATACCTTTTCAGGCTTTTAAAAACCTCAGTTAAAAAATTCTTGGTACTGAACGTGGGAAGAGAGGGTCACGAGGGCAGTCAGTCAATGACCCACTGGCCCTGCAATTCTGGGAAACCTTCAAGGGATGAGGAAGGATCTCCAGAATCCCTGTTTATGAATTTATCCCCCAAACGACAAAGCACGCGCAATAAGCAATGTGCTGAATCTAGTATTGGCAACTCTGATAATCACTGTATCTACCCATGATATTCTGATAATCACTGTATCTACCCATGATATTCTTTGCAATACCTATTTCTGATTTTATGTTTTTCTCTATCCCCAGCTTTCCCTTCTTTCACTTTTTTTTTTTTTTTTTCTTATTGTGACGCTTCTGGGTTTGGAACAACTGTTTGCCTCTTCTAGATGATGTCCTACCAACCAGCCACATACTTAAATTAAAGAAAAATATAATTTAAGCAGACTTGGTGAAAAGTAACCACATCATTCTTCCTTTCAATTTTTTTTGTTGCTGTAGTCTACTTATCCTAGGTTGTAAGATATTTGACGTGAGGGTTATTGGTTCATGATCATATTATTAACTTTATTAATAACACTATTAATTTGCATAGATCATTTATAATAGAAAGGTTGGAAATGTGAGGTAAACATGTAATTGGAACAATTGGCAAAATAATACATTTCACTTGTTACTTATAAGAGGTTAAAGATCGCATTCTTTCACAGATATATAGGCAAAGTGACCTCTAAGTAAGTCACAGCCTGCCTTCTAACATTGAAGCAACAGTATTAGCTCTCTTTCATTATTATATTTGGGAGATGCATCACTAGAGAAAGCTTAACTGTGACTTCCTATATTCATTCTTATGTGATTGTTTTTTTCTGTTACTTTTAATGTCCTCCCAACAGGACAGAACCTTATAAATAAAACATGACTTTACAACTCCATCAAGATGTAAAACTCAACTTCTGTGTGCGTGGGGAAAAAAAAAAAAAAAGCAAGTTGAGAAATGAAGCCGTTGGCAGACAGGAAATGGAGCCTGTTCTGTGACCTCTCGTGATGATAAGAGGATTTGGTGGTTACAGACTTCTTCCAGGAGCAGAACATGGCGTGTTGTTTGTAGAGCAAAGAGAAGGACAGGTTTCATAATGGAGCAGAATTTGTAAGAGTTGCAGTTGAGGTACATACAGATATTTCCTACCTGCTATTTCTTTTCCTCTGTATTTCCTCAGGCATTCAAGGCAGCCTGAGGCTGAAGCGGTGCTCTGCACTCGACCATGAAGGGAGAGATTTTCTCATGCTTGTTCTCTGAATAGCTAAGGTCATTGCAGCTGGATGCATCTGGCTGCTCTTCCATCCCCACCAATAACCAGTGTGTGGGCACACCCTGTGGCAAATGTGATGGAGGGAAATTCTCAGTGTGAGTCGAGGAGTATTTGGCAAGAATGTTATCGGAGTGGAGGATCAAAGTCACTGTGTTCTCTGGGATAGCAGGATCAGTACATTTCCCTGTGGTTATAAAGTATTTGAACCCATGCCATGGGCGTGAGGTAGAATCTGCATGGCGCATTGAGCATTGCCAGGCAGGGTCAGCTCGGGCACGTGCCTGTAACGGTGGCTATGGGACACCTGAGAAAGAAGATGCTTGGACTACTGAAAACAGGACGTTCATGAAGTCATCTTTCCCTTCTTTCATTCCACCAATTTCTGGCAATCTAGAAGAATAAGAACTCCCTGATTCTGAAGGTATATTTGAAGGCTACCTATTAAATATAATTAACTATATTTAATCCTACAAGAGTAAGTTTTCTGAACCCATTTGCACTTTTGACTTGGACACTATTCTTTGTCAGCGTGGCTAAATTCTGCAAAGGATCAACCTGCAGGCTGATTATCGTAGCTCGAAATCATGATCTAATCGTTTTTTTTCCTGCTAGCTCTGCCAACATGACTCATTCTTTATTTGGATCATTCGCAAGACGTGTGAGCTAGATAACTGCGCTAAACGTCGGAAATCCAGGAATGATGAGACACATTCACAGAAGTAAATGTAGGGCAACTCTATTGTGTCTCTAAGGGTGTCTGGTTAGTCTTTTTAATTTATGCCTATCGGCATAGAAAATCAGCTGATGGGAGAGTCTGTTTAAGAACAAAACTGAGAAGAACCTTTATGCAAAAGAGGAAGCAGTCATCAAAACTTGTCTATGCAATTATGGGCTTTACACATCTTATGTTTACTGAAACAGAGGAAATGGAACAACTTCAAACTACATGCTTAAAATGTGCTTCAACCAATAGCTAGCATGATTAAAATCTATGCTCACACCTCTTTGCTTTGGCCTTAATTGATGTTTCCATAGTTCAGTATTGTCTGGTAAGGAGAAGAGGATAAGGCCTCTCTGCAACCCATTTTTATAGTTTTTCTCTGATTGTTTTTCAGAGAATTATCAGGAATTCTTGCTCCTAGGTATAGACTAGCCCAGGATGTTGCAGCTGTTGACAATGCTAGGTATGGTGAGAAGGGCTCCTTTTAAAAGGATAAAGTTTGAAGTTTTAGACCAGTGACAATTTTTACTTATTTCCAAATGATGAAGCATAGAGACTAACAGGACTGTGGGGAAAGCTGCCCTCAAATAAAACCATCAAACTATGTTCTCAAAGAGACTAAAAATGAGGAACCTGGGAAAATGAAGGGAAAAAACAACAAAAAAACACCTTCAAGGACCCCTTATGGGAATAAATATATTTGCCTCTCTCCCTCCTCTAGAGACTAGACAAGTAGGTACTTCTTGTAATGCAGGGTCAGATGCTCTGATCATGATTAAATTGCTAGATAGTATGCTGGAAGGTGACTAGTTTTAATGTTGATCCTTACTACACTCCATTGTGTCATGGAGTTTTAGCCTAACCACAGCCTCTCAGTGGAAATCCCTGATAAATAATATTTTCTCTTTCATTTATTACTTTGGCATTTATTGCACAAAAGCTATGTGGAATTTGTTGTTGCTTTTCAAACCATTGGTGCAGAGGACAAAGAATGAAGCAGAGGCCACCCAGGGAAGGGGCTAATAATCAGACAAATAGTTTTACCCCTTCCCTAAGTTCTTTTCTGTGGCCCCCAGAGCTGGGGACTGAGCCAGGCTCATGGCACTGGGACAAGCATGCGTGAATGAGGCATGTGATATGCCATCTTTCCTCTTTGTTGCCTCAATTTAACAAACCCAATTACCTGATTTAATACTTCCGTCAATCGAATGTGATACCTCCCCTTAATACTGGCCCCTTGACTTAAAATATTGCTGAGTATCCTCAGAGAACTGCCACCGTGGGATGCTGGCATGACCACAGCAGCACGGTCAGAGTCGTGCCCCCTCTTGCAACATCTTCTCCTCCTCTGCCCTTGGCTTGCCTTGCAGAGCCCTCACATCCCCATCCTGGTTTCTGGGAGGATGGGTGTGGAATTGAAGATGCACTAAAAGGTGCTGTCCCTCTTCTGTGTCTGTGTGGGTGCGTACCAGGAGGAGGGGGTGTGCCAACCACTGCCACTTACTTGGAGATGCAGATCCCCCCTCTGCGGTGGCTTCTGCCACCCGCCGTATGCTGGGTTTCACAGGAAAGTGAAATAATCACGGGAACTCTCAGTGGTGCCTCTGTGTTGCAGTTTCATGAGCTCCCAATCAATAGACTTCACTAGACAGCCTATTAGATTTCTTCGTCTTCCTTCCTTCTCCTCTTCTTTCTTCCTTTTCTCTTTGTCTTCTTTTTTCTTTTCTTTTTTTTTACTGTTTTTTTGACTAAGACATATTTGTATACCACCTTGTTAAACCTCAGCATTTTGCATTGTAGAACTGCTCAGTGCCCCAGGGTAAGGGAACGGGCAGATGACAGCTCTTGGCAGAATTTCATTTAATTGCTCACTGATGTGGCCTGAAAAGCCTGATATTCAGGTTTGCTCAAAGAGGACCTGAAATGACCCCGTGTTTGAAGAAGGTGCCCTGGTGATGGTAGACAGCCTGTTCAGTGGTTTGATCTATGGCAGCAAAGGCGCTGACAAAGCAAAGAGTGCTTTGAAATCTACTCTGGCTTGTCCTCTGCATGGTAAAACTTGCTTTACAAATTTCCTTCCTTCTATTATCAAAACCGTAATAATGATCAGTCATGCTTACATAAAAGGGTTTATTTAAAAAAAAAGGGGGAGTGAACAAGCGAAAGAAAACTCCTTGATTTTCGAAGTAAGATACCTAGACTTTACACAGACAGATGTGGTGGCTATGCAAGGAGTTTCCAAACACAGCCTTTGTTTAGACACCTTCATATAGTCTCCAAATGGAAGGAGGAAGACAAAGTCTCTTTTATTTGAGTGTGGTCCTCCAAAACACTTTCCAGCTCTCAAAGAAAATGGAGAGCAGGTGCTGACTGAGGACATTCTTCAGTTCAGTCCTGAGAAACCCATGATTATGCCATGCTGCACATCCAGCGCTCCGCTACCCATCTAGATGTGCTGGGGACTCAAGTGCCAAAGATGCAATGGAAAAAGGGGGCAGTGTGGGGGGAGTGGAAATTTTAAAGTTTCCAGAGCCTTTGAAGCTGCTTTGGGCAGAAGGAGAAAAGGACGAGGAGTGAAGAGGAAAGTACTGGAGATGGTAAAGGATAAAACTATGGCATTTCCATGTGCTGGGGACAAGTGGCCATGGAAGCAGTAACAGGAACCTCAAAACCTGGATGGTCTCTTACTGTCTCACAGCTGATAAAGTGAAACCTGTGGGGAATGTACGGAGCTCATTGCAGGAAGCTGTCACTGAAGCTTTTCCCAGGTTAATTTCCTGGAAAATGGCTGTTCTGATGCTCTTGTTTTGGAAACACAGAGTTGTTCCACAGAGAGGAAAACTAATGGAAGCCAAAGCCTTATCATTCAGCAAATCCTGTGAAAATGAAGGCTTTGCAGGAGATAATTCAGGGGGAGACTGTGAAACCTTCTAGAAAATTAATATTGCATCATTTAAACAGAGGGTTAATTTATTGCTCCGCCTGAGTGGGCATGTCACCACCACCCAGAAGTCACCCAGCAGTGAGTCATCTGCCGAAGCAGCCCTCAGCCTGCTAAAATTCCCACCTATTATCCAGCTTTTCTCAGGTCGTGTATTCAGTCACCCTCATTTCCAAACCAAACCCAACGTTACTGATTCAAAAACCACAAAAAAGCACACTCTTTCAAGGCTGGTAGAGAATAAATATCTAAATTTTTGAACTCTCTGACAAGCCTCTCAGATATTACTTGCTGTCTGAAAGGCTTAATCCTGAAAATATCCCTGCTTCAAAGCACAAGGAAATCAATCACCTTGTTTTTGTCATGCTTCTGTAACTACTTATATTGAAAGCTCAGTGAAAGCCCCAAAGCCCAGTGCACTGATGTTTTCTATTTGTAATTTTGTGAAAAACCTCAGACCTCACCTTGAAGTTTTCTCATTGCAGGTATCTCTTTTGATTTAAATGTGGTTGTTGATGTCTGAGATTTTATTCACCCTGTCTGATTGTGGTGATAAAGCTATTTTCTCTGACCAGCTACAGCAGCAGAGTCCTTTGGGCAAAGTGGGCTGAGCAGTTCCATTCCATTGGTATTATGTGCTGTAATCAAAGATCAGTATCATCTGATTAAGAAGACCTTAATCTGTGTGGCTGACGCGTGTGATTTGTCTGGAGTTTATCTAACTGAATGAGCTGCTGAAAAGGAACACTTGTATTTTCCTGGATTTCACTAAGTGCCTCTTATCTCACTTGCTGGTTGGTTGAAGAAGCAATGACCATCTGAAGGTGAGATCCCGCTTGCCTGCCTCAGGGTCCACATTTTCACTTAGTGGAAGTTACCGGGAGAAATAGTGCCCTGGAAGAAAGGGCCTCTGAGCCAGTTACGAGAAAGCATCAGGTTCCTTCAGAAACTTAGCACGTTTCTTGGAGTCTGGGCAACACGACTGGAGGGGCCGGATCCCACCCTGGAAAACTGAGTTCCAGTGTGACTATGTGAGGTCTTTGCACACAGGTCATGCCTGCAGAGAAATATTTCCTAATAGATAATTTGATATTAACGTGTTGGAAATTTACACTGTAGCATGAATTCCTTCAGTTTGGAGGCAGGCACAATACCATGCTATTAAATGGGCGACCAAAAATTAGTATCAGCTGTTTGCAAACAGCTGCAAGTTATCTCTGCAAGAGAAGAAAGCAGCAACATCCCCTTATTATTTGGAGTTGAAGAAGTGATTTTAAAATAGAATGATGAGTTTAGGGGTAGTTCTTGTCCAGAGAAGCTAGTTAAGTCTATCAAAATGATGTTTTCTGACTGCTCCCCACTTTTCTAGCCTGCGGTCGCAGCACTCTGGGGCAGGACTGGGAACAGCCCAGCCTATTTGAGGTCTGCAGGTCCCTCTCTGGAGCCTGTTGTTCTGCAGAGGAAAACTAATGGAAACCAAAGCCTGAGCATTCAGGAAATTCTGTGAAAATGAAGGCTTTGCAGGAGATAATTCAGGGGGAGACTGTGAAACCTTATAGAAAATGAGTATTGCCTGTCCTGGTGACACTCGTGGCTCATGGCTAATGCGGGTTCATGGAAGAGAGGATTCACTTTAGTCAGGTAGTCTTTAATATCAAAAATAATTCCAGTTATTTGGGAATATCAAATGAAAATTCTGCTTCTGGTGACATGTTGATGTAGAGGAGCAGGAGACAGCTGTGGGGGCTGTGTCTGTTCTGCATGAAAGCAACGCTGCTGCAAGTTCTGCTTCATTGTCATGAAGGTATCTGAGCGGAAATTTTAGATGTGTGGTTGTAGTTTGCAGCTCGCTCAGTTAGGGATGAATTTTCCGACTTCACCAGCGTGTTGGGTAGGAAAGATGGTGGATGCAAAATGGCCTTTTTTTGGTCACTGTGCATATACAGCAGCAGAGTGAAGTTTCCGTAGCTGTGCTTCTCAAGGCACTGCATCATGTTTTCAGGCCAGGGACCAAGAGGAGGAACATCCATGGCACCTGTGCGTAGTTCGGGTCCACATGACAGCCAAGCCCCCGTCTCTGGCCCAGCCACCCACATGCAGCAGATGGGTGCAGCTCTGCTGCTGGTACGGATTTATTTTTGCAACTGGGCTTCGTGCCACCTGTGGGCCTCGTGGGAAACCAGCTAGAAGTTCTTTTGTGTGGGGGTGTCCATAGGCACATGTCTGTGTATCTTCTCCCTTGAGGACCCCTGGGCTCGGGATCAGGGAGCAGCAACGGCTGCTCTGCTCGTTGTCATCTCCGTCTGGCAGAGGTTACCACCTCATCAGCCAAACTGGCAAGAAGAAACTCGTGTCTGGCCGGAGCTCCAGCATCTCAAACTGAAGTGCAGTCTCTCAGCTTAAAACATTTTGATGGCAAGTGGTGCCAGGCTTTAAACTGTCCCTGGAGAAGCACAGGTTTCCTTCAGCTTCTTCTGCGGTGGGGTGGGAGTTCCCTGTATGGGGATAAAATGGATAATTAATAAACTATCAAACAATTTATGAAATTAATAAAATGTCTTAAACTTGGCCACAGTGAGCCATGACACATTTTGCTTCTCAGGGCTATAGACCTAATGTGGGCTCGTGCAGGAGGTAGGTGCTTACAGTCCTGCTCCAGAGGTTTGCACAATGCAGAAATGGCATATTTGCCAGACAGGAAACCATCCCTGGCTGGTTTCACTCAGATCCCAGCAGCGATGGACTAAATTCCCTCTGTAAAACAAGTTTATCATTCAATGCAGTCAGATTTTCTGAGTAGCAGGTGGAGGAGGTAAGAAATTTTTTTTCATATCTCCAGC
Organism: Rhinoptilus africanus; assembly: GCA_013400135.1. Taxonomy (NCBI): domain Eukaryota; kingdom Metazoa; phylum Chordata; class Aves; order Charadriiformes; family Glareolidae; genus Rhinoptilus; species Rhinoptilus africanus. The sequence continues at coordinate 123,426 of VXBO01010629.1, forward strand.
AGTACAGGGGGAAGGTACCAAGAGAGTTTGCTGAGACTTAACATGGCCGAGGATATGTAGAAGTGGAAAGAGCAGATCATGGGATGCAAGTCCTTATTTCAGGGTGCCAAACCCTGCAGAACTGGACTTGGAGTAAAATCTGGACCTGCCTGCCCAGGTCTTTAGTTCAGTCCAGAAATGTTCAGGCAACAAACTGATCCTGAGCTTTCCTATTCAGCCTGGGGAGATTTCTCATCAAACCCATCATTCTGCACATGCCATAGTTTCCTCTCCCAAATACCATCCATTTTCATAGGCAAGCAGTGATATCTCTGGCTTTCCAAGGGAAATGTCTTCTTGCTACTCTCATTAACCTTTAGTAAAAAAAGCAAGAGTGGAGAAAAATGACACCTACTGGACACATCTGTGTAGCTTCTCTAGTAGATTTCTAAAAAATATAGGTCTTTTAAAGGATCTGGTTACTACAACCACTAGGCTATTTTGGAGGCTTGAGAGTCTAAGTACTTCTGGCCTCTAATAGGGTTGTGTGTATTGTTGTTATATTTATAGCAAAGTGAATTCAAATGCAAGACATCTAAGGACAAGACTAATGTTTTTCAGGAAATAATTGCACAATTTCTGTTATTCAGTTCCCTTGCCCATAAATTGTGGAAGTCCTGGGGTTTTTTTTTCTTGCTACATTGGACTACACTGTTTGGTCCTTGAATGGTATTTTAGAGCTGATTAAATTAATAGAAGAATGATTAAAACTCCTTATTGATTAAAACTCCTTATTGATTAAAACTCCTTACTGTACCCTTATGGCATCCATTTTTAAAAAAGGTAGTAAGGAGGACCCTGGGACCTACCGACCTGTCAGCCTCACCTCTGTGCCTGGGAAAATCATGGAACAGATTCTCCTGGAAGCTATGCTAAAGCACATGGCGGACAAGGAGGTGATTCAAGACAGCCAGCAGGGCTTCACCATGGGCGAATCTTACCTGATCAAGCAAGGGGCCTTGTATGATGGAGTGACTTCATCAGTGGACAAAGGAAGAGCTACTTATGTCATCTATCTGGACTTCTGTAAGGTCTTTGACATGGTCTTTGACATGGTCCCCCACAACATCTTTCTGTTTAAATCGGAGAGATATGAATGGGCTATTTGGTGGATACGGAATTGGCTGGATGGTTGCATCCAGAGAGTAGTGGTCAATGGTTCAATGTCCAGATGGAGATTGGTGACAAGGGGTCCATGTTGGGACCAGTACTGTTTAATAACAGTGACACAGACAGCGGAATCAAGTGCACCCTCAGCAAGTTTGCAGATTATACCAAGCCGAGTGGTGCAGCTGACATGTCTGACAGACAGCATGCCATCCAGAGGGACCTGGTCAAGCTCAAAAAGTGGGTCTGTGTGAAGCTCATGAGGTTCAACAAGGCCAAGTGCAGGGTCCTGCACCTGGGTTGGG
>VXBO01010629.1:127700-156040 GCA_013400135.1 Rhinoptilus africanus
GGCTCAAGAAGGACAGGGAACTGCTGGAGAGGGTGCAGCAAAGGGCTACCAAGATGATGAGGGGACTGGAACACCTCTCCTATGAAGATAGACTAAGGGAATTAGGTCTCTTTAGCCTGGAAAAGAGGCATCTGAGGGGGGACCTTATCAACACTTATAAATACCTGAAGGGTGGGTGTCAGGAGGATGGGTCCAGGCTCTTTTTGGTAGTGCCCAGTGACAGGACAAGAGGTAACGGGCACAAACTTGAACATAGGAAGTTCCACCTAAACATGAGGAGGAACTTCTTTCCCCTGAGGGTGGCAGAGCCCTGGCACAGGCTGCCCAGGGAGGTGGTGGAGTCTCCGTCTCTGGAGACATTCAAAACCCGCCTGGACGCGTTCCTGAGCAACCTGCTCTAAGGTGACCCTGCTCTGGCAGGGGGTTTGACAAGATGACCTATTAAGGTCCCTTCCAACCCTATGATTCTGTGATTCTGTGATTCTGTGAATGTCCTTCCTGAACACAGTACTCGAGGTGAGTACATGGCGCTTAAAGGGAAATTGTAGAGAAAATTTTCCTTTTAAAAAAAATATCCCTGAAAAGTAAAAGAAAGCCAGGGATGGAGTCAGAAGCACTGCATATGTGCTCCTGCTCATCAGCTATGTGTTCAGTAGGACACACAGGAACTGGAAGAGAGGACCTTGTCGCAGGGGAGCTTCAATACTGAATGATGAGAGCTTTAGGGCAGAGAGCTGACCGAGTTATACCCCATTTCTCGCTGAGAGGAGGGGATTCTTTTTATTTTCTGGTGGTTTAGCTCCCTCTGCTGTGTGCGTGAGTTGAAGGCTGAAGCCTGAGCATTTGGATGGGCTTCCGAGGGAAATCAAAGCAGGGGGCTCAGATGGAAAAAACATTAAAGGAAATCTTGTGACAAAATATGCCAGGCTGTTATTCACTTGCTATATCTCCAGTGACAGCCTCCGACCCCCCAGCAGTTTCACCAGCGATTGTGGTGCTGGGGAGGCCCAGTCAGGTCATTGCCAACATTTGTAACCCAGTTTATTTAGGAAGAGACTGACACTTCCAGTTTCATATGGGAAGATCTAAATTTTCCTCCCACTGAAAAAGCAATGACTCAATTTAAAATAAAAGAACAACCTAACATTTGCACTATTTATTGCTAGGGGTGTTGTTTGCTCCTAATGGATAATTAGTGTATGTAGTAACTTTTTCTCTGCTTGTTTCCTTATTTGCCCTGCTGGTTTTCGAGTTCCCACTAGTGATCGATTTCCCTTATCATGATAACATTGTACTTCTTTCTGCAGTAGTCTGAGAACTCAATACTGATGACTGCATACTGGCAGGTGTCTTATCAACGATACCTCCAGGGCACTTAAAGTGAGCTGTTTCATTAGCCTTGCTACTATTATGGATGAATTAGAATAATTAGTATTTTAGGGCTGCTTTAAGTTAACTGTTCAGTATGTTAAAAGGACAAAATACATGAAAGAGATTTGGGGTTGGGCAGCCTCTGCCAGCTCCAGCTGGAATGACCAAAGGGTCAGTCAGCACAAAAGGTTACTCAAGCTGAAGTTACTGGCAAAGATCAGCTATCAGCAGAAAAATCTTCAATTCCTCATAGATTTGGGTGCACATATCCTAGATACTTCCAAACTGCACTGCAATAAGATTAAAAGTTATTAAGCACTCCCACTGCCCCAGAACAAGTCCAGCTGGTCTGAAGTCCTGCATCGGCAGCGTTTGTCAAATAAAGCTGTTAATGACTGGGACCCAAACCTATCCTTAGGTGCCTAAATAAAGCACAGGTTAGTTTTCTCCCCCTTTTTAATAAAAAATTGAAAATTAGGGCTTGCATCCATATGAGAGCTTAAAGCGATCAAGTGGGACTCTATCAGCTGCAATGAGTTTGGGATCAGGCTGTAAATGAGTAATAGGAAAACTTTTGACAGCAGTTAGCAACAGCCTGTGCAAAAGCTCTGATCGTTTCTTCAGGAGCTGCTGTTGAGCAATGCAGAATATTTTGAAATTTCCTCTCCAGGTACAGCTAGGTGGGGGAGACCGTAAAAAAGCTGCCTCAAAGCCTGTGTTCAACTTTACTGTGCAAATACCTGAACTCTCTGCTATTTCCTTCCTATGTTGTGTTCATCTAGATTGTTTTAACAGGCAAACATTGTTCCAGTCTTTGCATATTTATTTTTCATTTGAAGTCAGATTAGATACTGTGACAGGAAGGCTAATACGTTCATTTCAGCCAAGTTTTCATTCCAGAGATGGCTGTTGATTAACTAAAGTAAGACCCTGAAAAACGACTGAAAGATGCTTTGAAACAGGCTGTTTTAAGGGCTGAACTGTGAAAGACAAAAGCATGTAAGACATTTTACCTACTTTTACACCAGCTTATTAGGAATTGCCAGCACTCGAGCCCAGGCGATGGGGACACCAAGGTAATGATTTTGTCTGCATGCTCTGGTGTTTTATCCTTAGCGTTACCCCAGTAGAATGAGGTTCCTGGGCTTTGTAAGAGAAAAGTAACAAGAATTAATGGAAATTAGTCATTTAGAGGGGAATCAGAAGTAGTAAAGGAAAGCTGCTGCCTGGTTATGTTTAGATTTTGAAAGGTGTTGCAAATGACTATTCATTTGATTTCATATGCCAGATTTAATTCAAGGTTGCTGAAACACATTATAAATCAGAATGTAGATACTTGTGAGTATATGTTTAAATACACCTGACTACTTCACTTTCTACAACTGCAAAGGTCAAGGCACGCAGTCATAGTCCAAGGAAACATGAGTCAACTTGTAATTGTTTTTAATCTTAGATTTGGAACAGTAGCAATATGCTCTGCATAGAATCATAGAATCATTTTCTTTGGAAGAGAACTTTAAGATTATCAAGTCCAACCATTAACATAGCACTGCCAAATCCACTACTAACTCATGTCCCTAAGCACCACGTCCACACATCTTTTAAATACCTCCAGTGATGGCGACTCCACTACTTCCCTGGGCAGCCTGTTCCAATGCTTGACAGCCTTTTCAGTGAATTTTTTTTCCTAATACCCAGTCTAAACCTCCCCTGAAGCAACTTGAGGCCGTTTTCTCTTGTCCTGTTGCTTGTTACTTGGGACAAGGGACCAACTCCCACCTCACTACACCCTCCTTTCAGGTAGTTGTAAAGAGTAATAAGGTCTCCTCTCAGCCTCCCTTTCTCCAGGCTAAACAACCCCAGCTCCCTCAGCCGCTCCTCATAAGACTTGTGCTCCAGACCCCTCACCAGCTTTGTTGCTCTTCTCTAGACATGCTCCAGCACCTCAATGTCTTTCTTGGAGTGAGGGGCCCAAGGCTGAATACAGTATTCAAGGTGGGCTCTCACCAGTGCCGAGTACAGGGGGATGATCACTGTGCTCATCCTGCTGGCCACACTATTCCTGATACACGCCAGGATGCTGTTGGCCTTCTTGGCCTCCTGGGCACACTGCTGGATCATGTTCAGCTGGCTGTCGACCAACACCCCCAGGTCTTTTTCCACTGGGCAGCTCTCCATACACCCCTCTCCAAGCCTGTGTGGGGTTGTTGTGACCCAAGTGCAGGACCCGGCACTTGGCCTTGTTGAACCTCATGCCATTGGCCTCAGCCCATCGATCCAGCCTGTCCAGATCCCTCTGTAGAGCCATCCTACGATCTATCAGGTCAAGACTCCTGCCCAACTTGGTGTCATCTGCAAACTTACTGAGGGTGCACTTGATCCCCTCATCCAGGTTGTTGATAAAGATATTAAAGAGAATCAGCCCCATTACTGAGCCCTAGGGAACTACTAATGAACAGCCACCAACTGGCTTTAATTCCATTCATCACCGCTGTCTGGGCCCAGACCTCCAGCCAGTTTTTAACCCAGTGTAGGGTACTCCCATCCTGTATCAAAGCCCTTACTTATGTCCAGGTAACAACATCTGCAGCCTTTCCCTCATCCACCAAGTGGCTCACCTTGTCATAAAGGAGATCAGGTTTGCCAAGCAGGATCTGCCTTTCATGAACCCCTGGTGACTGGACCTTATCACCTGATTGTCCTTCATGTGTCGCATAATGGCACTGAGGATGATCTGTTCCGTGACCTTCCCAGGCACCGAGGTCAGACTGACAGGTCTGTAGTTCCTTGGATCATCCTTCCAGCCCTTCTTGTAGATGGGTGTCACATTTGCTAACCCCCAGTGAACTGGGACCTCCCCAGTTTTCCAGGACTGCTGATACATGATGGAAAGTGGCTCAGTGAGCACTTCCACCAGCTCCCTCAGTACACTTTGGTGAATCCCATCCAGTTCCATAGACTTGTGTATGTCCAGGTGCACATCTGTAGGTCCATTTGTTTATTGATCTTTAAGAAGTGATTTAGTCCTGGTGTCATAGACATTCACAACAGGGATTTACCAGGGAGTGTAACAGAAAGGTTAATCCCCCCCATGAAGCAGATTCTGCTGAATTCTGAGCACAACATTTTCCTTGCTAGAACTGGATTGAATTTGCACCATTAAAGGAGTGCTTCTATTCTACTTCATCTATGATTAGGAGAGCCTCGCCTCTGCTGGTGTCACTAACCCCTGAGGCAGAAATATCAGAGCCCAGCTCGTGGGAATCACATTAATAAAGTGAGATTGATTTTTCAGAGCTGGAGGGAGGAAAGGGAGATTTGGTGGGTGATTAAAGTCTGCATTACAGCAGTTGCTTCAAGAAATGGCAATTTTTGTGTCACAGCTCTAGACCTGATGTCACCAATGAAGGAGACAAACAGCTAGGTTTCAGTCCCTTGTTCAAGCATGGCTTAAAATTCAAGGTGAGTTTCTACTTTAAACGTGTGTAGGTTGTCATCTCTTTCCTTGTGTGTCAGTTTCTTAACCCTCACCTCAAAAAAACCCTCCCCAGTTCTTATTTTTTTTCTGCTAGATACACCACAAGCTCCAGACAAATGACTATGTCTTCAGCATAGTCATTCTTCTAAGAAGTTTGGCTTATGAGCACCATTCCTCTGTATTCGATTACTTCATGCTTGTAGGCAAATCAGAGAAGAGTCAAAGGATTGGTATGTTTATGTACATTCAGCTCTGAAAATGACTGTGTGTTTTGAGCCATACTACTACCTGCTTTGCTGGACTCAGAGCACAGAGCTGGGTGGAGGTGGAATTAATTGCTAACCAGTTATCTTATCTGAAAAGCCATTGAGTTAGGAGAAGAAGTACTCAGGTGATGTGTGGTTGGTTGAGAGGGGATGACCCCTCACTTCAGGGGGCTTATGGGATCTTCTTTTCTGCAGGCAACAATATCACAAATGAAATGAGCACTGTTAGGGCAGGCGAGGGCTTCTTTTGGGCCATGTCAGCGCTCTGCAGTGACATCGCTGAGCTGCTGATGCGAAATCACAGCATCGTGCCGGGAGCCAAAAGGTGGTGCTGTTACTACAAGGAAGAGGAGAAAAAAGTGGATCCCGATCTCTCCAGCGGTGTTTGGGGTCAGCTAGGGAGCAGGGGGGAAGCTGAGGGCTCTCCCTGCTTTTTTTCCAGGTAATGCGATGCTCTGAGTCCTATCTTAATGTACAGGACACCTGATGCTGGTGGGCAGAGCTCAGGAAAGTGACAAAACTCAACACAAAAACATGGGTCTGGAGGGAGGGGAAAAAAGAAGGAGGAATAAAATCGCAGGCTTTCACCTTGTGAGACATTAGACAGAAAACAAGATTGGAGAGAGGTGGCAGATGATGCTGGGCTAGGTTCTGCAGGGCAAACAGCCCATCACGCGCTCTGCAAGGAGGCAGCCACAGAGCTGCTACTTGAGATAAACATAAATAAGGAAATGGAAGCATGAAGGATCCTCAAAAGTAAAGGGAAAATCAGTGGCAGCATGGAGATACTTAGCGTGGAAGGGAGTGGCAACAAGATGTAACCGAAAACTTCCTGAGACATTGTCTGCCTCGGTCTCCACAAAGACATGTATCAAACAGGATGTTAACCTAGGCAGACCTAGACAAATTACATCTAGTCTGGACAGTAATAATATTCAGGTGCTGTGCACAGGATTAGAGAAGAACTGGTGGTCCAGCAGGAAGAAGTGTTGTCTCCTTGTGAGACTCCTGCTTCCCATGGCAACCCTCACCCTGTGGCCGGGAAGAGGTGTGCAGATAACTTCTGTTTCTGAAAATATCTCATTATTGCTGTCCAGCTTAGTACACACCTGATGTGTGATGGATTCTGTCCTTTGGGGCTGGAATTGTCTCCAGCCACTGTTGGGACAGCGGGATTTGCACAAACGAGAGATTTCAAATTCAGCCCTGGAGAGGTCCCTTAAGGATGACTTTAGATAACAGCGTGAAGTTCAGTGTGCAGCCTTGGCTGTTGGGAAGTTGCTGTCTTAAGTCATTTGAGGAAGCATTAAGGTAGCCAAGCCCTGCCACCGTTTCCATCTGGCCATGAGATGCTGCAGTGACCATCTGAGGCATTGGGCATGGCATTCTGCATCCTCTTCCCCACCCTGCTTGGTCACAGGTACAGCCCTTCTGTGAAAACCCACAAAGCAGGGTCTGAACTGATGTTTCTTCGTTCCCCCTGCAACCACCAGCCTTACTGAATGACTGCAGTAGGTTATTTGTTAAATGAATTGAAAACATTAATGGGCTGACTTGTGCAAGATACCACCCACACCTACTTGTTGTGGTTGCAGATTAACGGTAGCAGGTGCAAGTGCTGGCTGTGTTGTTCAACTCATGTGTGTGCTTTTAAGCAGAAGTATCCCTTATTCTTGCGGTTTTGCCTGGCTCATCCTCCAGGACCTCTTTTCCCTCCCAAGGGAGAGAAAAATAAGTCCAGGAAGAGCAATAGATGTCAAAGGAAAAACAGAAGGGTGAAGGGTTAAAAATGTTGGACTATGAGCCTGAATGCGGACCCTCAGCACCCAGGTGTCCCTGGAAGTGCTCGTCTTAGCTCTGGCACTCATCTGTGGTTTGCTCTGCCTCTGTCCTTGTGCTTCTCCTGGGCTGTGTCCGCCCAGCGCCTGAGCTCTGAACACTACTGGATGTTCACAACCATCAGACCTCCTAGAAAGCAGCTGCTGTACAAGCTCATGTTTCCTTCAGGAGGTAAGAATTGGAAATGTGCTATATTTGCTCTCTGCTTAACGATGTGCAGCTCTGATTAACACCAACAGGAGTCAATCAGAGGCCTTGATTGGAGTGCAGCAGCGTAGGTCTGTAATCAAAATCTTTGTAATCAGAAACATGCCAAAGAGTAAAGGTATGCGTCAACCTACGCCAATGACATAGGTGTGTTGTACCTGAACGAGAGATAAGTGGAAATAAACAATAAATGTTTGGAAGAGCAGATGCCGCGTTTCTCTGTGTGCTAGGGAGCTCGCATGTAGCTCAGGGTTCTCGCTGTGCAGTGATAGTCTTGTTTGTACTGGATGTTTCCTCTTCTTATCATTAATGTCTTCAAGCTTGTTTATTGAACTCTGGGTCAGTTTATTCAGGTTTAATGACTCTTCCACCGCGTGTTTTCATTTCAAGCACATGGCGGGGGGAGCGTTCTGTGTGCTGTTGCATGGCTCTTTCAGGAGGTTGATCTTGGGTCATTGGTTGAACTAGTAGATGAATGATAGGAGTGTCTGTTGTGGTCTCCTTTTCTTCTTTTCTTTATTATTTTAAACATCTGTTTCTCATTTGAGTCTTATATTCCCTTTTCTGCTTGTGTATAGTGCTGTTGGTGAGGACAAAAAAGAAAGTGGTTCCTAGAGGATAGTCTTAGCCTATGTCCGAGATCATCTCCCACAGAGCGAGGGAGATGGTCCTGTGGTTTGTGCACAGAACTGTGGAGTTAAATGACCCATGCTTTTTTCTTGGTCATGCTATAATCTTTTTGAGGAAATTGTGACAGGGAATTCAATTATAGGATGTATTTGTGGTAACACAAGAAGACTGTGGCTTCAGTAGAAAGCAGATTGCATTGTTCTTTCTTCATTTCTGCTTGTGCAGGGGGCTTTGGTGAATACAGAAGAGGAGCATGTGTGTTTCCTAGAGGATATTTTCTGACTGGGGGATATCAAGTCGTAATAAATCTGACTTTTCTGGGTAGTTCCCACACTGTCTTCTCATGCTTTCACAAGCACGAAGAACAGCTTCCAAAAGCCTCTGTACCAAACACTTGCAGAGCCTCGGCTGGCAGGTCGGGCTGTGTTTCTAAATGCACATCTGGAACGCAGAGACATTGACCTCTTAGTTAACCAGCAGCTTACGGATGTGTATTTATGAGTGAAAGAGAGAGCTGTGGAAAATGTCACGTAAGATGCTTCCTGTATTCCAGGCCATGGTGACAAATCATCTAATCTGTGCAGTGCTTCAGAAAGCCAGGGAGTGTTTCACTGCAAAAAGTTTGAACTTTCTCACTAAGAGAAGGCCACTGGTAGTTTTCTCATCCACCTCATGGATATTCTGAATATTTGTCTGAATAACTCTCAGGGATATTCTCAGAGGCCTGTCAGTGGGATGTGTAACAGATTTGAAGCATCTCCATGCATCATGCCTGTGGCTTATTTCGCTGACCATGCAAAGGGTTGGGGTTTTTCTCTTCTGCAGTTAGGGGTGACTGAAAGTGAGCCTTTACCTTGGAAGATATTGTGGGTACACCCTGATCATACCCTTACTCTGCCCTGTGCTCCTGTTCACGGTGGGGAAGCTGAACTTAAGATATGAGTCCCCTGAGTGGGAGGACTGGAGCTGCCAGACAACAGGTTCCCGCTTTCTCTTTTCACAAGGCCTTTCACCACCTTGTACTTAAAGAAGCCTGAGTGTATTATTCTGATAAGTTTTTTTCAATGAAGAAGTAAACAGAATGAAGTAAACAATGAAGAAGCTGCTCTCTGATTTAAAACTGAAACACCATGAAAAGCACACAAGAAAACTGAAGAAACCTGTCACAACTGATCTTGGGGGGGGGCTTCTTTCCTTCATGTGTTGTAATGTTTTTCAGCCCTGTGCAATGTGGCCTCTAAGTGAAAGGATGTTAACTCCCTCCCCACCTGTGGAGAACTCCCTTTGTGCTAAATGTCTCTGCACTTCAATATCTTTTCTAAAAGTAGTATCTTACTTCTTAGCTATATCCAAATGCAAAACAACTCTCCTGCATAGAATAATCTGGACTCTTAAAGTATCCAGAAAAATTCTTATATGAAAAGGTTAAATGTTTTGAGTCTTTGTGATGTTTTTTTCCTTTTCATAAACAATCTCATGGTCCTCCAGAAGGACTGGAAAGACACATTCAATACATGGCTCTGCCACAGAATCTTTCCGTGTCACTGGTTGAGGCATCTAACCAATTTCTCTAATGTACACCTCCAAAGGGGAACACTGATTATTCCTTGCCTCATCAAGTGGTGATAAATGATGTACATGAAGCTTTAGGAGGGAGGTGATTGGATTCGACTCTCCCAAAAGCCAGAGAAATACTAAATCTGGGGTCTTTTGTGGGTTTTTGCCATTCCTCCCCAATAGCTTTATAAAAATATTATTATTAATAATTTGTGCCTGCAGATAGAGTTATTGATTGACTTGCAATCACTGTTGAGCACTATGATGCTGATTTGATGATCATTACAAGCACAAGTAATTGTTTTTGAACTGATTTGGTCTAACTATAGAAGGGGAGAGCCTGTGAAGGTTAGTGTGTTTGTTCATAGCATAACTCCTTAAATGATCTCTGTCTCCTTCTTAAATTCAGGAAGAGAGAGTCAATTTTGATTCCATTGTTTAGGCTTGCTCAGTAGGTTGGGCATGGATCAAGCTTAGTGCCTGACATAAGAACAATCCAAAGGGAGGAAGAGGGAAAAATTATAATGGATTTATATTGAGAAATCTTTCCCATATGGAGTAGCAGTTCTAGCCTAAGAGTGATCTTTGTTCTGATGTTAGAGGTCTACGTGATGATACAATCTGCAATAACAAATTCTTCCCAGTTTTTGTGGATGGGCAAAATCCATTGACTGAGAAGTGTTGCCAAACATGTCTGCAGCACACAAGCAATAATGAAGTTTTGTGAAAGGAAGTGTATTTAAAGAGTGACATCTGTCGCCTTCACCCTATCTGCCATTTCCATGGCAATAATTGCCTTGTTTATGGGAAAAAAATATTTGACTGTAATGTCTGATATATCAGTGACATCCTGCATAGCGTAAATTGCAGATTAACATGGTTGATATTGAAAGCTTTCATAATCACCTTAAAAAAGTGCAGTAGCCATTCTTCTATGTAAGTACAGAAGAAATTTGTTTAAAACAAGACATCATTATGAAAGTGTTTGTAACTCTGCATGTGTATGAGTAAAAGCTATTTTCGTATAAAAACCAAAGGCATGAGAATGAAATGAGATCAGTCTTGCTTGCAAGTCAACTCTTGCCTGCAAAGCAAGAGCACTCCTGTGTCAGCAGTGTGGCTTTGTATCCCAGGGGTCTAATGGCTTATTTTTAAGTAGGCTTTTTTATAATAGGTGTTGCGTATTTAAAGGACTTGTATGACTAACTGTGGGGTTGCAACTCTATGTGTGTTTTATGTTTGAAGTCTGTTCAGTGAATAAAGGTCTTCTGGAGATCTATATGCCAGCCCACAGGGAAGTTTCATCTTTTAGGGGCAGTGGGAGATAAGCATTGTCCGTACTGATTCCAGAAAACTGTGAGTGCATATCTACTTGATTTTTGTCCCCTTTGTTCCCACTTCCATTAAAACTCCAAAGACTTTTTTTAGCCAAGTATTCCTTGTTGTATCTGCCTGATTCCTTTGTACCAGCACTTTCCATTCTCTGAGGCTTTCTCTTGGCTGTTCAGCATTATTAATAGTTTCAGTTGTCCAAAAAGTCATGACTCTACACTGAACAGGTGCTGACCTCACGGGAGCCAGCTTTTTTTTCCTGATTCTTTCAGCACAAAAAGAGGTAATTCTTACTTTATTCCATTTTGACTACCTGCCAAAATTTCAAATTTCAGCCTATGTTCTTTCCATTACATCACGCTTTTTGCACGGGTTTTCTAAGCAATACTTGAGGGGAGAATAATGTGGGTGCCATTTAAATCGATGCTAAGCCTCTTGTGTCCTTTGTGAAGACCGGTGCTATGCAAGTGCTGACTACTCGCAGCCTTGGTGTGAGAGTGTGTCTACTCCCAGTGACGTCCATATGTATGGTTGGGTTTGGTTGAGGGCTTTTTTGGCAAGCTGGCACTTAACAGGGAATGATTTCACCAAAATAACTGCTTCGACTTCTGAGATACCAACCACCACCAGAACAATAATTACTGCTTGTTCAGGAATGGGATGCTCAGTTCTCCTTTCTACTACAGAAGCACATCTCTCCCCCAGTGTTTGGCAAATTTTAAAACTTTGAAAAATGGTGTTTCAACATATTCCTGCAACACTATTGCTCTGAGTAATTCTATTACTCAGCAACGATTAGACAATTGAATCATATCAGTGTTAGAAAATATAGCCCCCAAAAGGGAAGGGATATTCTTCTTCCATCTTCTGCCCTGTACTCTAATTTTTGTCCGTCTTTTAGCTTACAATGCAGTGTGTGTTAAATGATGGAAAGTGGATCATTTCTGTGAATTTTTATTTTTTTTTTTTTGTGTCTTTTCCAGTGGCCTTTATTCTGTCAGTGAAAGCCAGGGTAAGCAGTTTCATAGGGGACAAAATTAGCTAAAGAAAGAGATCTAGGTCAAGTGGGAATCATCTCTACTGAAACAAACAACCAGCGGAATCAAAATGGAGCACAACTTTTATGTCAGCAAGTTTGCCTGGAAAACACTTCGGCACTTGACAGGAACAAGAAATTTTCACAGTGACAGAACTTTGGAGAAAGGGAAGGAGATAAATGACAGAAGGATTTTTTTAAGTGAAACTGCTGATGTAGAGGTGCCCGTGATAATTTTACTGGTCTCCTGTTGAGTTCCAGCACAGACCAAATGTGCCAGGCTGTGTCCAAAATAAGCAGGATTTGCTAGCTTGAGGCTTCCCCAAAGCCTGATGTGACAAAATGGTCCCATTCCAGTATGATGATCAGGTTTTAATTCTCCCTTTGCTTCTTTTGATGAACTCAAGTAAATGGCATGTCCGCTAGATCTTGGTCTTATTTGTTGTGTAATCACACATCCACAGGTGCATACCTCAAAGCAGTTTTTCCAAACGTCTTGCTTTTGGGATCCCTTTTATCTAATNAAAGAACAAGGTGGAAGGTACCCTACACACCTCCATGTCTCTGTTCTCCTCTGAAAGGGAAAGGATGGAAGACGCTCTATTGATCAGGCTGGGGAGAGGCTCTTAGAAGAGGGCACTGTTAGTATATCTATATTACATTAAGTAAAGACTTTTAACTTACCCAGGATTTCTGAGTCTGTGTTGCTAATTTCAGACTAGGCATGGCTCCTTGGTGCAATGGGAGCTGGCCAAAGGGATGGAGAGTTTTGCTTTCCGCTTTGGTCTCTGATTAAAGTTGTTTCTTAGAATAGAGTTGATTCCTGGGAACCTTGTGTTGATATGGGGCTGCGATCTCCAGGCAGTGGCCTCTCATTTCTCGGTCAATTCTATTTTGGGATTGGCACATATGTGTTAAGAAAATATTACTTACAACATATATGCACCAAGAAGGGCAGTTGTCATGGGTGAGGATAAAGGTCTATCCAGCCGTTTACTCTCTCTTTAGCAATAATGTAAAAGATGCTTTCAGAAGAATTTATAAGAATTCAATAGTGTGAAAACTCCTCCGCTGTAACTTTCTAGCTCCAGTGATTTGGTACATGGTGACTTCCAGAGCTAGAGTTGGTATCTTTGTCTTGAGGGTCTTCTGATGGATTTTTGTTCCACAGATCCATCAAGCTGGGTTTTCAATCCACACAAGAAGTCCAGGGTTCCCATGGCAGTGAATTTTCAGTTTAAATAGACTGCATGTGGAGATATCTCTCCTTTTGTTCACTCTGAAGCTGCCTCTTTCTCTGCAGTTAATTTCTTCTACGCTTTTGACTCCCACTTGCCCAGGGGTGTGAGGACCTTCTACTGCCCTGCACAGTACTGCTAGCCATGCCTGCCACCATTCCAGGACNTTTAGCGTACAATGCAGTTTGTGTTAAATGATGGAAAGTGGATCATTTCTGTGAATTTTTATTTTTTTTTTTTTGTGTCTTTTCCAGTGGCCTTTATTCTGTCAGTGAAAGCCAGGGTAAGCAGTTTCATAGGGGACAAAATTAGCTAAAGAAAGAGATCTAGGTCAAGTGGGAATCATCTCTACTGAAACAAACAACCAGCGGAATCAAAATGGAGCACAACTTTTATGTCAGCAAGTTTGCCTGGAAAACACTTCGGCACTTGACAGGAACAAGAAATTTTCACAGTGACAGAACTTTGGAGAAAGGGAAGGAGATAAATGACAGAAGGATTTTTTTAAGTGAAACTGCTGATGTAGAGGTGCCCGTGATAATTTTACTGGTCTCCTGTTGAGTTCCAGCACAGACCAAATGTGCCAGGCTGTGTCCAAAATAAGCAGGATTTGCTAGCTTGAGGCTTCCCCAAAGCCTGATGTGACAAAATGGTCCCATTCCAGTATGATGATCAGGTTTTAATTCTCCCTTTGCTTCTTTTGATGAACTCAAGTAAATGGCATGTCCGCTAGATCTTGGTCTTATTTGTTGTGTAATCACACATCCACAGGTGCATACCTCAAAGCAGTTTTTCCAAACGTCTTGCTTTTGGGATCCCTTTTATCTAATGACCAACGATTTTAGTCTGGATCCAAGAACCTCTTCACAAAACTGTAGCAGTTTTGATGGCATTTAAGTTTTAACAAGACAGCATTTCTGGAAATGGAAAAAAGTACTTTTTTGAGAGGGCTCCCAGCTGGTACTGCTCAGATCACAGTATCTGGCATCTCTCTGAAACAAAAACAGATGGAAACTTTCAGGGCATTTCATCCTGCTCTTCTTGTTTCTAACCATTTGCTTTCAGGAGTTGGGACTTTGAGAAACACTAAATCTGGTAAGATGGGTAAGAAAATGTGAAAATTGGCAGTACAGAGTGAGACAGTCCTGAGAAGCTCCTTAAGTTTCATCTCCTTCATCTATAACTGGTGAGTTCGCAGCCTCCAGTTTAATGGCTTGACTGTGATTATTCTCATACAACCAGCTTGGGAACAGTTAAGATGCTATTTCCACTTTACTTGATTTTAAGTTTTTCCTTCTCCCTCCCCCTTCCTCCCCCTCCCCCCACTTTTGGCAAAGTTCTCCCTTTTTGCTTGCCCCCCTAAGGAGACTGTGGCCTGTAAATGTGACTATATATTAAAGAACAAGGTGNTCATTTCTCGGTCAATTCTATTTTGGGATTGGCACATATGTGTTAAGAAAATATTACTTACAACATATATGCACCAAGAAGGGCAGTTGTCATGGGTGAGGATAAAGGTCTATCCAGCCGTTTACTCTCTCTTTAGCAATAATGTAAAAGATGCTTTCAGAAGAATTTATAAGAATTCAATAGTGTGAAAACTCCTCCGCTGTAACTTTCTAGCTCCAGTGATTTGGTACATGGTGACTTCCAGAGCTAGAGTTGGTATCTTTGTCTTGAGGGTCTTCTGATGGATTTTTGTTCCACAGATCCATCAAGCTGGGTTTTCAATCCACACAAGAAGTCCAGGGTTCCCATGGCAGTGAATTTTCAGTTTAAATAGACTGCATGTGGAGATATCTCTCCTTTTGTTCACTCTGAAGCTGCCTCTTTCTCTGCAGTTAATTTCTTCTACGCTTTTGACTCCCACTTGCCCAGGGGTGTGAGGACCTTCTACTGCCCTGCACAGTACTGCTAGCCATGCCTGCCACCATTCCAGGACGTCTATAGGTAGAACAGCACTAATCTTGGAGACAGCCAGCTGGGTACCTTCTTCCACTGAGAAAACCTGTGTATTTGTACACTGTTTTTCCCAAATGTATGAACATGAGACCCTTCTCTTTTGTTACAGGACTCTTTTGTTTCTAAAGAATATTTGGTGAGCAATAATGTCAGAAGTCTTTCTTGAAGCTATAGATTGTGTCTATGCTGCCAGAAAACTGCATCCCAGACCATGCTGGTCTTGAACACATACAGAGTTTGCCTGTTTTACTCCCTGATGAGGCTAACTCATTTGACCATCCATTTCTGAGAGGTGGTATGGGCAAGGCAAGCCAGGTCACACTTAGGTCTCCTCCCTGCGCAAGGTAGCTCTCCAGTGCTCTGACAGCATCCTGAAAAAGGCCTTTATGCAATACCTGAAGGCATGCAACATATAATCCTAACTTCATACAATAAAAACAGAACTCTGGGCTACAACACAACCCTTAAATAATTTCAGATGCTTAGGTGACCCTCTTTCCTGTCCACCCCATATTACCCCAATCAGTTGCTTTAGGGCAATGGAAACATCTTATGTTTCCCAAAGGAGAGCAACTGCTGTGAAAGTCAACTTGTTAATCTACATAACGTAAGCGGCTCTGGACCACTTGGCAGTGCCTGCAAGTCTTTACTTGCTTTTGAAGCTGTGCAAAGACAGAATTGTCCAACAGTGCTGACCACAGGAGCATAGGTGGATTGCTGTCATGAAGCGCCACTTGCAACTGCGCTGCGGAACTGAATCTATCTTCTGTTTTCCAGGTTTGGACCAGGTGGAGATGGAGGGTCCTGCAAGAGATGTTGTCAGGAGGGCAGGTCTGCAGGCAGGCATAGGAAGCATTTTCTTTGAAATACCCTGGAGTCAATGTAGCATGAAAGCTTCTTTCTGGAGAAGACCCAAAAGGGAAGCCCCAACCAATTTTGATGAACTTTGCTGTGCCTGAGCAGCCCTTGCCTACTGTTGCCTCCTTGGTTTTGACCTCCTTCGTTGTACTGGTACTGTGTTGTACCACACAAGACGATGCATGTTGTGCTGTCTGTGAGCTGGTGCTTGTAGAAGGAGCTCTTAAACTAGCCAGGGGAAAAAAAAAAAAAGGAAAAAGGGTGTGTTTTTTATAATGGCATTGCTGTCAAAAGAAGTACATGTCAAACGTGCATATCTGGTAGCACTATTTCTTGGCATATTTCTGTTTAACCCCATGTCTTCATAAATGCTATGACATGGATCTAAAATTCAGGTCATCATATTCTTATCTTCAAGTCCATTCCTTCAATGTGTTAATGAAAGAAAAAATCTGTCTGTTTACAGCCCAGTGTATTTTCATAACAGCAATAAGTAAATGAAGGAATAGATCCAAGCTCCAAAGACTGTGCACCTCTAAACCCCTCTCTCCCAGTCTCCTCAGGCAGTTCTCCCTGGAAATTGGGCTAGGGTCTCCTTGGGCTGCTGTATGTGAGGAGGCAGAAGAGTGACTCCAGATTGATGCCACCATGTAAGTGAGGAGGAAGTAAGGCCAATAGTCACTCTTCCAACTTCAGAGGTCTTGACTTCATTTCCCTTTGCTTCTTATCTCTGCACAGCATTGGAAGGATTTTTTATATAAGAATGTGAAGCAAAATAAAGCTCTGTATCTGGGAATTTGTTTTTATACAGAAATCTGGCGTACAGAGGTTCTTTCTTTCAACAGGACTCTACTTCTGTGAGGCTTCCCACATACAAAATTTAAGAGACTAAGCAGTACAAAATGCCAAGTCATCAGCATTTCCTTTCTGGACTCATGGTTCCTACAGCCTTGAAGCAGTTTGGTGCTTTCCAAGTAGGAGCAGGAGTTTCTTTGTGGATATTTACCTAAGCTACTCACAGAGTAATTGCTTATAGCTGTGCAGCTTGCTCAGTCCCTGTGAATGATGCCTGGTTTGCCAAAAGGTTTTGCTTATGAAAGAGTTTCTGATAGAAAGAGTTTCACTGAGCACAGTTTGTGTGAGCACACTAGGAAAACAGCATCTCTGACACATGTATGTTACCTTATGTTGGAAGATATGTTTTTACTGTAAGCTAAAAAATCACAAACCTAAAGCATGAAAAATTGTGGGGAAATGAGTGAATCACTGAAATGTGGATTCATTTCATAAACAGAAAAATCAAGCCCATGAGAACTTGCCATTTCCCCCAGCCCCACAGAAGACTGTATTGCTGAGAACAAGAGTCACTTCTTTGGAATTTCTGCTCAGTGCTTCAGTTCAAAACTGTTTGTTAAAAAATGAAACAAATGCACAATGTGGAGCAACTCATCAGCTGGGGACAGCTCTGACAATGATGCTTGAGAGCGCACATTAAGGCATCAGTAACATCTTCCAGTCTTGCTGGCAGGAGAAGGAAAAGAGCACTAATTCTTACTTGTTTATGCTAGTTTTGGATGTTTGGAATTATTGATATGTCCCTTGAAACTGTCTCTGATCATTTCCCATTCAGTGCAGAGGCATGTGGTGGTAAGCAGAGACCTGGCCTAGCTGCTGGACTTTCTCCTGCTGAACTCAGCATCTGAGCTGTTCATAGCAGCAACAGATGTTTCTGCTTTTTAAGGTCTGTGGGAACCTCACTTAACTTTTTTTTTTTTTCCCCCTTCTTCCTTGTAAGAACAAATGCCAATATAGCTGAGATCCAGAAAGTTTGACCTCAGCTTTATGTTATTATTGGAAGGTAATGCAACTGGATATCCTATTGTCCATTCTCAAGTAATAAGGCGATAGCTATTAATGCTGTATTTGCTTTTTCACGCATAGTTTCTATGTGTTTGTTATTCTGCTACTTCCTGGCGATAAATAGGGGAACACATAATCACTGTTGCCTTCAATGCAAGGGGGTCTGTGAGATTCATCTTGTTTCGAAAGCATTAGGCAAGCTTAAAAATAAGCTCGCTAGCGACTAAAACAGTACATTCCCTTTGTCCTAGTGCCATAACCAGTCACCTGGTATGTTGTATCAGAGGGATCTCTTTCAACACTATTCATAAGGTGTGACTCTGTCTTGAGTGCCCAGATGTAGATATCTCAGAAACCTGAGTTGTGTGTGTTAAATGTGAGACTTTCAGAATGAGTGCATATATTTGAATTATTATTACTTTAAAAAACAAAAAAAATGGGGGGAGGGTGTTTAAGTCTGAGCCTGGCTTCATTCACTGTATGTCAATAATACCTGTTTTTTACCAGAGACCCTTACTAGACAGAGGATTTACTTTCAGGAAAAGATGGGCTTTATGCCATATTTCCACAGGTAGCTTCTGAGTGCAAATTAACAGCTTTAATTTCCAGCAGAAAGTCCTCAGAAGCATTCTTGGCAGTGCTTGATCAGGGGAGGTGCCAAATTCCAGCAACCCTTGGCCTCCCTACCCAAGTCCCAACATTCTGAAGATGTCACGTGGCGTGAGGCTCTGTGGCAGGTCTCCGTGCTGCCTTTTCCCTGGAAGAGAGTTGGACCAGGTTGAGCGGTCAGAGAGGAGCCACGGGACAAAGCCATGTCTGAGCAGGGTATGAAACATGTCACTGCTTTCACAGCATAGGCTCTGGCGTTCCTCCTACTCCTTGATCGCCGTCAGCAGCTCTGAAAATAAGCCAACATGTGCGAGGTCTTGAAGTGGGAATGACATCCCAGGACTAAGTTGGACACGTGCAGTTCCTGGAGAGGAACCTCTGGCAACCTCTCCCGGAGAGACGAGGGAGGCATTTGGGGCAGACACGGTCTGTTGCCTGTGTTCCTCAGCAAAGGAAAACCGACTACTTCTCCCACAAGCGGTTTTGCCATTTGGTTTGTTCGAGCAACTCCTGTCGCAAGCCCAAACGCAGCTCTTGGTGGTGGCCTTAGAAGAAGGTAGTGTTGGCAGGGTAAGATCACCATCAACACATGGTTTATGATCCTGGCTTAAGATTTTATGCTCTGCAGGCAAAGGAGTAGCAACTGCACAGTCAGGTTATGCTTCAGTTTTCAAACTAAATGTTTTTATGTTTGGTTGAAAAGGAAAACGTGTTTTTTTTGTTTCTATGCACCGGGCTCCCAGGTTTCTGGGCAGTGACTTTTGAGCTGAATCAGATGTTTCAGGAGGCCACCGGGGAGATGCCCACTCTTGCTGCAGTGCTGCCCAGGGCTGGTGCAGGGGCTAAGATCTGCCAGCCCCATGTGTGCAATGTCCTGCTGGAAGGAGATGAGGGAACCAGTGTCCTGTCAGGGGAAATGCAAATCCCTCCAGCTTCCTGCTATTGCTGTTTGTTTGGAGATGGCTTAAGACTGAAAAATGAGACTTATCTGGCAGAGGTTGCTTTACTGCATTTTCTACTCACTGGCCTGGTAGGGTGCAGTACCAGGGTATGCCTGGTGTACAGCCCCCCTGGGACAGCTGGTGAGACAGGGTTTCAGCCTGATGATTGAGCAGCAGCAAGGCACACAGCCCATGTCAATCTCGGCTGTGATGGGGCCATACTGTAAGGCTGGCTGCTGGGACAATGCCCCTCAACCTGCTTTGGTGCTAGTCCTCACGCAGGATGGTCCTTGGTGTGGACCTACCTAGTAGGGTGCTATGACTAGCCAGGCACCCACCTGGGAAAGTGGGACCAAACTCTGGTCTGGCTCCAGTTCCTCCCCAGGACCTTTCTTTAGTGAAGATTTAAAGAAAATCTTTCGTGGGGCCTCTTGCGATCATGTCTGTTCTCCTCCTGCATGGTGTTAGCCACAGCAGCCCCCTTGTGGGACCCCAAAAGAGGGGTCTCTGCTCTCTACAGCAAAGAAACAATGTCACAAAATTGCATGGAATTTCAAAAGTTTCATGGGGTTCAAAAACCTCCTCTCATCAGCTCTTCCTCCTAACCATCACCCTTTATAAAAATCATTATTCTTTTAAAATTCTGCTTCATTCCTAGACCTTGTCCTGGGTCTCTGCTGCAGTCTCTGCTCAAGTCCTTGTCTTCTCTCTTAGCCCGTGAGAGTTTTCACCCCTTCCAAGGTTAATTAATGAGGTTAAATTTACAAAGGTGCACAGTTCAAAGTATGAAAGGATCAAAATAAGCAATCCCTTTCGATGGTGTCTATAAAATCTGGCTTTCAGCGCATCTGCCCCTAGAAGCCAGTGCAAGACAGAGACTTTCCTGACCTTTACATTACATGTCAGGCTGCTTGTAATGCAACTTCTTCTCAGAGAGCCCTTAAGCAGATTTGTTATTCAAATTATATGTTGAATAAAAGAAGATGGTGATAAACTCCCAACTGACATGCATGAACGTAGCACTGTATGTAAGAGTTATGGCATGATGCTGAGTGGATGGGCTTTCCAAAGTCTTACTGAAGTAACAGCAGAGAACATTATTAAATGCCTCCCATGTGACATACAATGGATATGTTTATAATAATACAGAATATAATATATGACACACTGTCTGCTGATGTTCTATTATCTGTTACATTGCTGTAGTCTCAAATGCAAAGACTCTCTACATTCTTGTAGTAATTAAAGCTATGATAGCAGTAAGTCACCTTGTGACTTAACATATCTATGCAACGTTCACACTGATTGTTTATATATACGTGAGAGCAGGGCCTATCTCCTGTGGACATGGGGAAGAACAGAAAGGGACAACTTGTGCTGTAAACTTTGCCACCACACAGTGACAGCAAGGAGTTGAGGTCAAGTCCTGTCACTGGTGGCTGGTGAAGTGGATAAGATATCAGCGTGTCAGAAGGTATAAGGGAGGTTTTGCTGTCTGCCTTCAGATTAATATAAGTAAGGATATTATAAACAATAGGTACTCTATTAAGTAGGTTTTAGAAGTGAATAGCTGCTCAGTCTGAAGTTGGGATTTGTGACAAAGAAGACCTTTTTAATAAAAGCAAGGATGAGACAAGACCTTCCTGATCCCAGTCCCCTACTGATAAATTTCCTTTCTCTGGATCAGTGAATTTCAGTGGTTTGTATTTTCAATACTGATACTTCAAATACAGGTTTTTTGCTTCTTTATATCTGTACATATGAAGTACTTGGAAACTTCATCTTAAATTATTAACAGTTTCAGATGGATTAAAACTACAGCTGTCAGTGACCCAACAGCTTATCAAGGAAATACTTGTGTGTGTTCTGCTGGAAAGTAGCAGAAAGAGCTCTCTGTCCCCCAAAAGAGCCCATCTTCTCTCCCTTGTCCTTTCCCTCTACTGCACTTACTAGTTTTGCAAACAACCCCAGAATCAGCGGCATCAGGAACAGAGTGAGGGCTTTTTCCCTCTAGATGCTGGTCACCCTAAACCCTCTCAAATCTACGTTTAGCAGTGCCTTTCATAGTCTGCCAGGATGAGGATGTTTCTAGCATGATTAGTAACACCCCATAGTTTTTTTGTGGATATAAAATGCCGTGAAAGCCACTGTGTGTTTTGCAATGGTAGGTTAAGAAGGCAGATAGCACAGCCCTCTGTGGTATAAATCTGCTGGTCAAATGTTTCCTCTCTACAATGCAATAAGCATCAATGTAATTTACATTAAAGTAGCTGGTGATGAAATGGTGGTGCCCAAAACACAGATGTGATGGATGTGGTGGTCCTGGGGTCCCTGTGGGAGCGGAGCGGTGCTGCCGTCGGCACAGACCCAGGCTGCGGGGCAGGACCCGCTCCCGTTTGCTTGTCTCCTCGTCCTGTGCTTGTAAAACCATTTGTGCAATAGGTACACTGGTCTGTAACTGCTGTTCAGAGACTCTGTGGCAATACTAATAAATAACTCTGACAACTGGGCTATTTTAGATTTTCTTGGCTCGACTGTTGTTTTTTTATTATTATTATTATTTAGCTTGGACCTTTTGTACATCTGAATTGGAGAGTGAAGGACGCTCGGTTCCTGTCATAGCAGAGTAAATGTGCTGCTCTGATGAAATATTTAATTTTCTCTCTTTCCTTTCTTTCTGTGCTTTATATTTAACTTTCTCATTCACCTTCTGTTTCTAGTGATCTACATAAATAGAAACTATGTTTCGTGGTAAATGTTTATGATGTTCATAATTACACTGTCAACACATGATGAAATACAGTTATTTGTAGCAGCACCAAAATGCTTTGGCATTGCTAAGAATAATTTAGGATGTGCTGCCATCTAATGGCTTTGTTAACAAGAAAGGAAATGTAACAGTAAGCTTGGCTCATATTAGATTCAGAAAGAAAAATGAAAGGGTTTTCTGTTACAGGATGGAGAAATGTGTTTAAATTACCTTGCTGAAGAGAACTTGTACAGACTTAAGTCCTTTTTGACAGTTTGAGGTGCAGCGGTCTTTCACGTGGCTGCTCTGGTCTGCTCTGGGGGTGTGTGAGTGTGTGCAGGGACACATTTGTACTTTACTGACATATAATTTGAAGAATTCTTGAGCCTGAGTCATTAAACTTAATGCAGCTTCTTAAAAAAAAAGTTCAACAACATTTTTGAATTCCAGCTTTTAGAGAGGTCTTCCTCTGACTGTGGCTTGACCTCTTTTAGTGGTAAAAAACAGTACAATAGTGCAGCCTGTGGCGCTCTGAAAAGAGACAGTTTGTCAGGAACATCTCTCGCCTCCTTCACTGTGAAACCCCATCCAAAACAGCCTTTCTAATGCATTTTGCCATGATTTCTGGTCAGCATGGAAACAATACCGGCTCCTAGCAAGGCCTTGACTACTTCTGCTGGGCAAGCAGGTTTGTTTTTGCTGCCAAACTTGGCCACTTTGGAGCCTGAGCCTCGATGTCCACAAGCTGCAGCAAAACAGCTGGTGCGTGGGGGAGCCCACTGGGATTGTGCATGTAGAATCCCTCAGAGAGGGGACGACACTTCTGCTGTGCTTTGTACAATAGTAGGATTGTTGCTTCTGTAGTTGAATGGGAAAAAACGGCAAATGATTAACTGTGAAAGTGTGTTCCCTTGCCTCCACAGCCCCAGCTCTGACTCTGTTCCTGTCCACCGCTCTGTGGAGCTCCCCTGAACACACATGCACACCCCATTTCTCTCACTGGACCTGCATTTGGCTTCCCCCAACCTCCTTCTGCCGGGCATTGTGTGCCTGACGAAGCTCTGGATGCTGCTTTGCTGGTGCTGCACCATCCCATGAACATCCAAGGGACACAGGGCCCCTTGTGTGGTTGGCTGTGCAAAAAGGGAGATTGTGGGGTAGAAGCAGCCCTGTGGCTGAAGTGGTTCTCCAGAGCATCTTCTCTCCAGGGAGTGGCCTCACTTTTAGAATTGTTCCTTAATCAATTTAAACTGATTATTGTTTGTTAAACCATCCCTTGGAGCACCACTCAACAGCCCCACGTAGTACTAAACGCATGGCACAGTGCAACTGTCCAAGCAGTGTTGCAAACAGTTTATTCATCCCTTTGTATGCCCCTCGATGACCCCAGGAGGAGTGGGGAACATTAACTTCTCCTTCCTGCTGCATTTCGTTAGTGGCAGACGTGTGTGCATGTCAGATATCCAGAATGCATAAATTGAAGATGCTCTTAAAAACCAGCATGTACCGCATCTATTATGGTTCACGTCTCAAGCTTAACTGAAGGGAGGGTGAGGGTGGGAAGGGTATGACTGAATAAAAATGCAATAGTTACAGAAATAGCCATGTTTGAAGTGGTCCAACTGGGTAAAAGTTCTAGCTATGAGATGAAATTTCTTAATTCCCTTAAGATTGGAACAGCTAAATATGCGTTCAAATTCTCTGACGTAAACAGTCAACTCATTTATACAAGGTTTTTTTTAAAAAAACCGCCAGAACAGTGTGCTTGTCACCTATGCATAATGATGGCCTCTGTGGGTGCAAATGAGTCGGATTCAGTGACTAAAACTCTCATAAGCATATGAAAATCATTCTGTCAGTGTCCAATAGAGTGCATCCCTAGTTAATGCTAGAGCCCCCTGATTGATCAGCGCTATGGACTTGTTCCTCTGGGGAAAGGAAATCCTGCACAGCCTATAAAGAAGTAACTGCTGGCAGTAGAAAAGTCACTTTGGAAATATGCTCAAGGAAGTTATATATAGTAAAGAAAACTGTTCTCTGCCATGGCTGTAGAGAAGGCACACACAAAAGGGAAGCCTATCTTCTCTGCAGTAAGAGGACCAGTGAAGAAGAAGTGCAGACTGCAGTTTGTCAGTGTGGGCAAGGTTTCCAGTTAAGAGTGAGCTGCAACTCTCCAGGCGTAACCTATTCCTACCAGCCTGCTTGCCTGAACCCTAGGCTGAACCCTCGGACAAGAGGCTTCTGGCACATTGCACATACAATTTTTTTCTTCCCAGCTTCTTAAAGCTTGCAGTTGGGTAATCCTGGTCTCGGATCACCCCTGCTCCTAATTGATTTGCACCCAAGGTCACTTTGGCTTAGGACCTGCATAGCCAATGGTCACAGTGTTTTTATAAGAGTGATTTATCCTCCTACACCCAAATGAGCTCTCTATCCCAGTGTCAGTTGGTGCGCGCACAACTGGGAAATTCAATTTTTCACTCAGATGCCGAAATTCCACGAGGGACAAAGTTCTGTTGAATCTCATGTAACTTTGATCATTTCAAATGAAATGTCAGTTGCCAACAGGAGGTCAAAGGAAGTCATTTAAAGTGATTGTTTGTAAAGGAAGCTATCAGTTAGGGTTTAATGCATTTGGCCTATTCTGAACTTTAAAACAGGATCTTAAATCGCTTTTAGGTTGGTCTTCCTCTGCGCTGATTCCAGCAAGCACAGTGCTGCTGTTCAAATGTAGCAACTGTTTTAGTCATTAGTTTTTTAAAATCTACACAAAAAGGCTTGTACAGTATAACAGCAGTTAAGGACATGGTAAGCTATTTCAGGAGGAAGAGCCATGTTTTGTGCAAGGGGATTTTTCCAGTATGGAAGAGACAGGAAAAGGTGGGAGAAATGGCTTTTCTGTTTCTGTTGCAGAGATAAGACAGTAGGAATTATTCTGGAAGTCTTAATCTCAAATAAAAAATGTCAGCTAGTAAGCCTTGCCCTTTTCACCGCTTAGCAGCTCATTTGTAGCTAGCTTTAGCATTGATTGATTTGAACCCAATCCTAATTTAATGCAATAGAACTAGCAACTCTGTGTTTTCCTACCTGTGAATGCTGTTGCTCCCTTGGTGTATTTTGCCTTGCTCTTCCTACCCAATTCTGCCTGTGCAATGGAAAACCCTCCCCTGCAATCAGGCTTAGTGCTCCCATTCACTTAAAGCCAGTTTCTCACTCGACAGACCATGTAACAACAGTCACTGCAGACAGCAGCCCTTTCTGAGGAAAGGGAACATTAAAAATGCACAGGAAAATTTCCATTCAGCAGAAGTCATCAAAACTTCTGCTTACAACCTAGAATGCTCCATTGTCAACAGCTTCTCTTGGACCGATATGTGGCTGCTGGCTCTTACTGTATCCTGTCTGCTTGCTTCTCACGCACACCCACGCGGAAATGTCATCAACAGAACGGGCATTTGCTAAATCTGACAATATTGATGGGCTGAGCTGATGCATTAGTTATAAGAGACTTCTTGACTAAGTTGGTGTCCCAAACATAGACCTCAGCAGTTTCTGGCATGAAGAGCACCTTCCCTCAGGCATCTGGGCTAAAGCTAAGCTCACATCAGTTTAATCTCTGTGTCTCTTTTAGAAAGAAATTTGTTCATCCAGCCCATATGTTTGCTCACCTTACCTTGACCGTGTTCTCCACATTATCTTCCCATGCACAGCTTGTGCCTGGAGTCCCTGTAACAAGGTCTTCATCTCTCCTTCCTATCCCCGTGCAAATCCACGTGTGGTGAAATTAAATCATTGGCTTTTTCTCAGCTGTCTGTCTCTGGCAGCTGGTCCTTCAGAGCGATGTGCTAATGGGGCAGGTCAATAAAAATGAATGAATGCAAGGAAAAGATGAGGAGAACTTCTGCAAAACCTGGAACGTCTCTGAGTATAAGAGAGGCACTGTGGGAAAGACACTGCAATTTTGTCATTGGAGCCTTTCTGAAGCAAAGCCAGCCACAGCTCACAGCCAGAAAGCAAGCTGGGTCTGAAAGCTGGCACAGCTGATGGTTCAGTTTTGGTCTCTGTCTGAAGCTGTGAATGCTGCTGAAAGCAGAGCTCTCCTTCCCACCACTGCAGATGGAGGATTGCAGTGGTTCTTGGCGATGGGTGAGGGAGTGAAAAGGGGGCTGGGTGGAAAGCTGGGCTGCTGGGACGCACTGGTTGGGACTGCGTTGTGAGGGGAAGGAGGTCATTCCCATCTCTGCTTCCCAACCACAAGCAACCACTTTGAAGCAGATGAGGAGGTGCTGTGGAGGAGATATTTTCCCATCTGTTGATTTCTTTGCCATGGGGCTGCAAAGCAGCATCCCTAACCAGCCTGAGCACTTCCCTTGGCACTTCAGGTGAGGGCAGATGCCAACAGCACCTTATTAGCAACCCCCAGCCCATCATTGAAGGGGTAAAGGAAATGATGATATTGTCATAGAGATTTTCATACGTGGAGTCCCACAGGGTCAGGCATGGGGCTCTTAGGATGTGCACAAAGAAATCGTGTTTGTTTAACTTTGACATTTTCATAGAGTTTTGGAGGAAAAAAAAAAAAATCATCCATGTTGTATTCAGTCCTAATTTATTGCTTTTGTCTGTGTTTTCAGGGTTTTTTTTATTTTTTTAGGGTGAGAGAAAAGACTTTGAAGGCCTATGTATTTCCCTCTATTTACATGCCTTCTTGTCCTTGCAGATGTTAGAATACAACGAGCAGTTTTCCACTGCTGTTGTGCCCAGTTGAGCCTGTGTGTCTCAGCCTCATGCAGAAATTTTGTCATGCAGGGGTTTATTGCATTTCCCTTTCTGTCCTCTGCTCCAGCTGTGGTCTTTGTCACTCAGTCAGATACGCACATCCTGGACATTTGCATGGATCCAAATATTTTGAATAAGAAAATTTTAGGTTACATGTTCTGTCAATTCACTCATAAATTACCACTGGAAAAGTCTGCTGCAATGTCAGCCTGGAAGTGTTCTTGTAAAGCAGTCCTCCTGTAAGAGTAGGTTGTTATATACGCTTTATATCATCATATAGTTCAACCTATAGCTTGCAAGTTCGTCCTTTTTGTCTTATCCCTCCTCTCACCCTTCTTGGCTTGGCTTGGCTGTGGCAGGGGTGTAAGCTCTCACTGGTGTGATGTCCCCTCAACCCAAAGCCACAGTAGTAGCAGGTTCCCAGAGCATCCATCAGGCAGCTGGTACTACTGAAAATGATCATCATGTGCTTTTTCCTTCCCCTGCTCATTTGTGGCTTAGTTCAAAGCCTTAATTTTTCAGAGCAAAATAATCCTGTAATGTCTTTCTTGCATGAGTAAAATTGCTGCTGGACATTTCCCGCTTATGGCCATATTTTGACCTTGTCCAGCCTAAAGCTTTTTATTTTAACACAGCAATACTGAGGGAGAAAAGTGGTGTTAATCAGGCCTACTTTATTCATACTTAAGAATTATTGGTATCTTACTGGTTATTTTGTATGAGATATGGTATATTTCTGAGACATCCACACAACCCACTACCTTTTGGTCCAAAGGTTAGCCCAAAACTGTCACCAAGTACTGGCTTGCAATGTGTGTGCATGGACATGAATGAGTTTGGGGTCTGACTGGGACATCCCCTGCGTAGTTTAGATCTGGTCTTCGAAACTGCATTGCTTAAACTGTGTTAGAGGACATTTTGTCTCTGCTCTGCAGTGCCAAGGTTTTCTGGTTTGGTCTGTGTTTTGCTGTTTCCCTTAGCATGACATTGCTCACTCAGACTGACAACCTGGCTTTGCTGTCCGCACATGTCTACCTATCTGCAAGTAGTTGTGCTGGGACTTCATCAGTGTGCCGCTTAGGTTACGTAGATTCAGTTTTTATTTTCTCTAGTGGCTGCAGACAATTTGGACAATTGCCCAGAAAAAGGAGAGGAATATATGTGTACCAGCCACAAACAGGGTAAGTACAGCTGAAGGCATGAAGGTCTGTGAGCTCTTTTAACACAGTCTCCTCCCGGGAGTTACAAACCAGTGGAAAAAATATTTCGAATTGTGGACTTTTGTTAGAGTAACAGGCAGCTGTAGCAGTTCCCAACATGCTTTTTTGGCTGTTTAAAATAACTCACAGGTTTGACAGTCTGTGGCATACATCCAGTTAAATGTCAATTTGATTCTCCTTTGGTAGAAGTCTGAGTAGGAGCTTTGCCATTGATTTCCGCAATGGCAGAAACCATCCCTGACATTTGTCACCTTGTTAGTAACATACCTCCCATGGCACTTCTTGCCGGAAACATTCAAGAAATCTCCATTACAAACAAACATGGCCCGAAGTGACTGGATGGATGGATGAGGGGAGAGCGGTAGATGTGGTCTACCTTGACTTCAGCAAGGCGTTTGACACGGTCTC
>VXBO01010629.1:156272-167234 GCA_013400135.1 Rhinoptilus africanus
TCTGAGGGGGGACCTAATCAACACTTATAAATACTTGAAGGGTGGGTGTCAGGAGGATGGGGCCAGGCTCTTTTCATTGGTGCCCAGTGACAGGACAAGAGGTAACGGGCACAAACTTGAGTATAGGAAGTTCCACCTAAACATGAGGAGGAACTTCTTTCCCTTGAGGGTGGCAGAGCCCTGGCACAGGCTGCCCAGGGAGGTGGTGGAGTCTCCCTCTCTGGAGACATTCAAAACCCGCCTGGACGCGTTCCTGTGCAACCTGCTCTAAGGTGGCCCTGCTCTGGCAGGGGGTTGGACTGGATGATCTCCAGAGGTCCCTTCCAACGCTGTGATTCTGTGATTCTGTGAAGTGAGGCCACAAGATTGAGCAGTTGTGCTGTGAAGGCCACAGCTTGCCAGCTGCTCGTATAACTGTCTGTAGGACAGAAAGCGACACATTCCTCATGAAAACTGGACTGGGACAACCCTGAACGTACAGAGCAGTGATTGTAGCCGGGCCAGGAGGATAGATAGCAATATATATAAAATTAATCACCAGACTGCACATTTAGGAAGCAAAAGGATTTAATGTCAGGAAAGGCATACTTGCCACTCTATATTTCAGTTGTGAAGGTCTAACTGGAGCTTTGGCAGCATCTGGATGTTAGATACACCTCGGGATTTTTCAGCACAAGCTAGCATTGCATAACACATGCTCAACGTCCAAATTATTTTACTGAGAGTGGTAAAGACTGCAGCAAATCAGGAGCAACTGAAGAATAAGTATGTATGAACTAGTTTACCAGTTTATTGCACTGTTAATGATTACCCACCCTTCATTAGGGAGCAGGGCAAGTAGCATAGCTGGCATATCTAACCATTAGCTAACAAAATTCATTCGCTTCTGTTCAGACCGAGTTGCTCGTGGGAGAAGGTGCTGTTATACTTTAGTCATGTCCGCTACGGAGTGGCTGATGCCATCAGTCCCCCAGGTGTGAGACCTGCCCATATCACGGGCAGGATGCTGTACCGGGCAATTGTCACCCCAGCTCCAAGCCAGTGCTGCTGTGGGCAAGGAGGCACCAATGCCAATCCAGGCATGGGGGTGGGAAGCCTGAGATGGATGGGTGGGTGGAAAGGCAGAGAGAAAAAAGGGTTGGAGAAAAAGGCAGCAAGCCTAGGAATTAATGGCTTGGATGACAGGGTTGTCTTGTACAAACCACACATCTAAGAGAAGTTGGGAGACTTCAGTGGCTGCGGAGAGGTGTCAGACGGACTCTCCTCAAACATTTCCTCTCTGCAGGAGGCAGTTGCCTGGTGATGGAACCGACTTCAGCCAATGGACACGCTGTCTAAAATCAGGGCAGGTACTGAACAAACAGAGGAACCCTTCTGAGATGCTCCTTGGATGCTTTTTTAGTATGGCCCAAGCCCTGAAAGAGGATCTGGAGGGATACATCACCAAAAGAGTCAGAGGATGCCAGGGCAGCGAGGCCACGCTGATGCATTGCTCAGCCAGTTTCTGTGCTGTGCCTGCTTGCACCGCGTCTGACAGCCTGTTTGCTTCTACGGGCTGCTTGGCTTGGAAATGCCTTCTCCCAAGTGTAGTATCTCATACACATGCTTGTAGTTCATTGAAACCCCCTTTGCTCTCGTGGCAACTAGCCACCTAGATGTATTTAATCCAAAAATAAGTGTTGCAGATTATAAATAGCTCCTGCACACACTACGAACATATTCCAAGGAAGTATTTGGATGTGCTGCCTGAAGGAAAAATCAGTAAGGAAAGGCAGCTTTGTTCAGCTAAGTGCCAAGGTATGGACTGCTTATTTTCCTTGTTCAGTAAAAATTAGTTGCTGTCAAGATTGTTCCTTTCNCTATTACTTGATACATAGCAAAAGCCAGAAATACAGCTTGCTGGCTGCAAAGGACCATTTGGAATTAGAAGAACAAAGTAACTTAATTCTCCAGTGTTTTGGTCCTTCCAGAAGTCTGTTTGAGATGCTGAACATTGTTAAACACTTTAACAGAGCTGATTGACTTATTTTGTTTTTCACAACTGCTTGGATCCCTGTTATCACAGTGTCCTGAGGTCTTAAAGATCTCACTCTGTATCACCTTGAGGACACCTGGAAAGTCTACGTCATTAATCACCAGGTGCTGTCAGTGCCTTGTGGGGTGTGATAGCAGGGGGCATGAAGGGACTGAGGCCCAGATCCTAGAAGGTCTTGGCATGTCTAATGCCTGCTGTCTTCCCTGGCAATGCAAAGCCTCTGTGGCTTTGAGTATCTGCACCCACACGGCTCACCTACTGCCTGGGAGGGAGCACGTCCCTGGACCCAGATCTGTCCATTCCTGGGGCCGTACGGAGACCAGCACCCCATGCATTCAGTGGTGCTGGTGAGTACATCAGCTGAGCTCTTTGCATTAATTTTACAGTGGTCACCCAAGCTGTGAGCATCACCGCTGGAAACTTGCAGTGACTGGTAAGGGTGGCACTGGTGCCAACAGGGCTGGCCAGCATGGACTCCCTGTCCTCAGAGACACAGGGGGAAGAAGAATGCCTGTTTTCAGCCTGCGTTCACTCGCAGCTGTGTCTGGTGCAAATGCCTGTAGACGGCAACGCAAAAGGTACCAAAGCCATGCACTGGAGCAGGAGAAAGCCCTTGGCAGCAGCTGCTAGCCTGCTGCAGGCTCTTGCTGTGTCCCACTGGCAGACTGGGCAGCGGAGGTCAGACAGGAGCCCACGAGTTTTCTGTGTTTTGAGCTACCGCAGACACTGTTCTGAGTTGCTATCACACCTTTGGATAGCAATGTAGATAAGTGGATGTAGGGTGGGAGCAGAACTGTGGGGTTTGTCTCCAGAAATGTCCTCCTCCTCTATTTAATCTAACCATTGCTATAAAGTTCTACAATTGGTACAGGTGACAGGAGGAGCAGAAGCGAGATGGCTTCACAAGGGGTTGGTGCTTGAGTAAGAGTAAGAGCATTAGTGTGAGGAATTTTGAAAAATCTTCTAGCAAGATGCAAGACATGCAGAAGATCAAGCCCTGACTGCTTGCAATATTAAAGGACCTGCGAAGGTGTAAATGTGAAAAGGAATGTCTCCTAGATTCATTGGTGTAAAGACGTAATTTCTTGCTCAGGCCAATCCCTCTTTTAACGATAGACAAGGATTAGGACACTTTTAGCCTGAAGTCAAACCAGATGTAAATTGCTTGTTTTGGATAGAAAGGTCCTTCTCAAGGCAAAATTCTGTATTTATCCTAACAATTAACTTTTCAGTAAATGGACATATGAATGTGGATTTTCCCCTTTTTCTGGCAAGAAAATTATCTTTCCGAACATGCTCTGTTTTCTTCCTGCCTGTGCTTGACAAACTTTGAAGTCTTCCACATCCATCATTGATCACTAAAGGTCAGCGCTTTGCAAGCTCAAAAGGATAATTATTTTTTTTTCCTGTCACTGATTTTCTTCCCTACAAATGTCCCATGGTGTTGCCTTAAGCTTCTTCGTCTTTGGCCATCCACCATAGGGCCAGAAGCAGAACCGTTGCTCTTGAAATAGGCACTAAAAGTTTTGAGTAACTTCTTATGTTTTTCATACAGACATCAGCAGAATTACATAGCGTTCACTGCTGAATATGGTGGGCGCCTGGAGATTCATTTTCCTGCAATGAATCTGCCAGAGCCTATTTCTGAGTAATTTATCGTTGATTTGTCAAGAGTGGTCAGTCCTCATAGAAAACAGTCTTTTATCTCTGACACAACCAGCATGGCTTTAATGGGAAGGGACTCTTTAACTGAGACAGTTTAAAAACACTTGCCTTTTGACCTCTTTCTTTGAGATGTGATTGAATGTGTGGAGTGTTTTTGCAAGGAGTGCAGAATAAATAAGCAGTGAGCGAGCTGTCACAAGCTGTGGAGTGAAGGTCGTATTCTTCTTTTTTTCACTTGTGTTTTGCCAGATTAACTTCAATGAAATGGGTGACTGGTCTGAATTGAACCCATTTCTATGATGAGTTACATGTGTTGCACCAAAGGGTAGAGCGAAACTCCGGTAAAAGCTGCCTCATTAGAAGGAAATCAGAAGGGAAAAAAATGTATCTACTAATAACATGACAAAAACAGCATGCAGGAGATGAAAAGTGTGAAAGAGTTATTTCCATGGCAGAGGGAACCGCACCGTCACTGCAAAGCTGCTGCTTCCACTGTCACACCAGGGTGATCTTCATCTTAAATAATCTGCCTCCGTCTGCGAGTGGAGGGCTTTTAAGTTTGGGTAAACTCCATTAGCCCACTTATATATTATATGCAAGTTAAAACATTTCTCCATCGTCAGATTTATAGGTAAGGGTTGGGGAAGATGTGCATGCATGTGTGTGCGTCCTGGCTTTTCCAAGGAGGGCAGGTGCAGTTAGCACCCCAGGAGAGGCACGTTTCAGAGCCTGTGGCATACCCATATGCCTCTCAAGCCTCCCTGCACCCAGCTTGGCTCATAACTGTATGAACAAGGGCTCCATAACTATATGAAAAAGGGCTTTGCAATCTCCAAGAGGGCTTGAAAACTTCAGGACTTCCATCCAGTCGTGTCCGTGTTAATGCATCTGTCACCGGAGAGTGCCCGCGGCTCTGCAGGGGCTCGAGCCAAGGAAAACACAGCTGGGGGGAGATGCCACAGCAGGGGCACGTGTGCGCAGTCTCTGGGCTGCATTTGTTTTGGCACAGGCTCCAAGGATTGCCGAGCAGCGTGCGGGCTGCTCTCCTCCCCTCTGTGTCACAGACCTTCCTCAGCATCCCTGCGTAGCTTCGGATACGGGCAGCACTTTCAAGCTAAGACGCTAAGGCGAGCCGTGGAAAAGCAGCTTTTCCACAGGTGTAACACAGCTACCTGGGCTGCCTCGGGCTGTGTAAAGCTGTGGCTGCAAACTGGCTGCAGAGTGAGGTAATTTTGCCCGCTGTGCAGGTGGGGTGGCAGGCTGCAGGAGGCTCCATGTGCAGGGACCAGACCATGGCAGATTCCTGGACTTTCTGCCTCTCGCTGTGGATGGGTCCATGATAGTGAAATTTTAGTTCAGCAGCTCTGGAAGAACACAATGAAATAAGAACTGCAGTGTGCAGTATTCCCCAAAGAAATCCAGAAAATACAGTTACGTATTCTATAGTGTGAAATACCGATTTCTATACATAACAAATATATCTTGCACTTTTAAAGATGTATATTTTATATTTCAATACTGTCATCGGGGTCAAATTTTGCCCCTAAAATAAATACCTTAGACTTTACACAAGCAAAACTGACCAAAGGTGGAAAAGAAGAGATTAGGTCATGTTGTAGGCGGCATGCTGAGGTTCAGAGATTAGGACCCACATGCTTAGAGGTATTTAGACTGTGGAAGGTCTGGGCCTATGTCAATTATCCAAGGTCATGCAAGCAGTTTGAGGCCAAGGATGTAATTGGAAGCATTTTCTGCATTGTTTTACTTGCTTGTATGCATGGGAATTACATGTGTGTATGCGTGTGAGCATGTTGAAAACCACATTTTTGGACAGTTGCATCATCCATTCTCTGCTGATGTCTTCTGTATATGTGGCTTGATGCCTTACTCACTGGAACATCTTTCCTAGCATTTGCAAACCATTGACTGAAACTGAGACATCTTTGTTCTATATTGCATATTCCAAAATAAAGGCTTGTTGATTAACCACATGTAATTAGAAACAAACAAACAAACAAAACACCCTTTTGTAAATTTTGCTGCACATTTTTAGTTAACTCAGATCTTTCGCTAATGTCTCCTCTTGCTCAAGGCTTTACGCTCATTCTCTGCACTTTTCAGCATGCAGTTTTCAAAGACAACCCCATATCTTGCTGGGGATCCATTGTGATCCAAAATGGGGATGGGGGGCTGCTAGCAACTGGACATTTACGAGCTGTTTTGGTGGCGAGGACATGCAACAATCTTGAGTGTTGCACTTCCTTTGCCACCGACTTGCATACTAAAACAGGCCTTCCACTGCTTTTTTGAATCAAAGGACTGCCTAATTTGTTTGGGAAAAAAGAAAGGAATACTTCCCAGAGCCACCTTCCTCTGTGCTGCCACCACGATGTGCGTTTGCCAAAAAAAAGAAGAGTGCTCAAATTTTACTTCAATTTGTATCATCGGGTCTAGTTTCCCACCTATTCTGTTTCTTGTGTGCGCATGTGGGAACTGTGTGGGAGTTTGTGTGTGTCGGTGGTTAAAAACTGATTTCTCAATCAGTGACCTTCCAAAGTCTTCCTCACCACCCAGAGCCTCTATAGCACGGCACTGGCATAGGATGATCATCACAGGAGTAACTGCTACTTTGGATGGGAAACCTTGTAAACCTCAGAAGCACAGGGACTTTGTTCTAACCATTACAAAGGCTGGGCAGAAGGCATCTGTTTATCTTGCTGTCCATGCACTTAGAGCGATGGTCCAGGCCTTGTCAAAGGAGCCGGACTGACAAGAAGCACATACGCACCTCGGAAGCTGATGGTGTTTGATAGCCGGGATGCCATGGAAGATTTCACATTCTTCAGCTCTAATCTCTTATAACAAAATGGAATTCAAACCTAACCCTTGAGAAAATAAGTCAGCTCTGGTTAGCGTCATGCCATGTCCCATGTATCAGTCAGGATTTGCTTTTGGTGGATTAGAGCTATCGTTTACCTATTTTCTGCTTGGTCAGCAACGCTATTGTTTTAGCTGATATTTTTCAAAGCTGTTTATTTTTGCTACTAATCTAAGATGAGCCCTGTAATTATCTGTGAAATGGAGGAAGCAGTCTGGGGCAATTCCTTTCTGTAGCTGTGATGCTCTCTGGAGGCAACACCTTGTGGTCACCATTGCATGTTTTCCGAGGCTTTTTCCATGGCTATTTTAAAAAAAATTTCATCCCATTTCAACTACCTTGGTCCTGCATTAGCATGCTTTACTAAAAAGCCCTCTGACAGAAAGCAGAGACTGTGTGTCTCCCAGATGGATTAAGTGCCATAAGAGTGTTTGTGATGAGAAGGGTTTTCCCCAACCTCAGCATTTTTATTTAATGCATGTTTTGTGGTATATTTCATATGTTGGGCTCCAGAGGTAAGATAACACCTTGCACGTACTTGAAAAAATAAATAAACTATTTTCATTTTTGCAGTTTCTCATCTTTTCAAGACACGACAGCAGGACGACCAGAAGACAGGTAAGAGACATAACCTTCCCGCATCTTTTTAGCCCTTCTTCTCCTCGCCTTTTGCTCTTTGCCACACAAACATACCTGTGTGCTGCTGTGACCATACCACTGTCTTCTCAGCATCCATTCCTACTTCTTTCCTGGTCAGACACATGCTTTCCTGGCTCCTCTACTATACTCTTTTGGGTTGTAATACCTGTTTAAACCTGGGCAGACCTCAGCCCCTGCTGCAAGGTTCCCTGACATTTCTTCAGCTCCTTTCTCTTCCCTGGTTTTCCTCCGCTTCTTCCCATTTCTTTTTTTCCTGCCCTTTCTCTCACTTCCTTACTGTTCCAGATCTGCTTCCTGTGGACCCATGGATCATCTCTGACAGCTTTGGCTTTCACTCTTTGCCTTTGCTCTGCCTATTTATTCCTTGCTTCACAAAGTCTTTTAAGACCAGGCAACTTTGTTAATCACAGAAAAGTTAGGAAGAAACTACACTTCTCTCTAAGTAACTAGATATAATTATTCAGAGTATATTTTTTTTTGTCTGAACAGGTTCCGCCTGGGCATTCACCTGGAAGAGAACCCAGTTCACAAATGACCAGCACAAGCCCTTCCAAATCCAGAAAGTATCATAGGCCCAAGGTGCTCTCAAAAACTTCTGTTTTCTCTTTGTTTACGCCTTCAGTCCTGCTCTGATCTCCCAGAACATGTCAATGCCAACAGCTGGAGATCTGGTGGAGTTGCCCCCAAGGCACTTGATGCAAACATGATGCTGTAGTGGGATTAAGACTATTTACAATAACTGGTTACTTGCTGTTTAAATGAAGCAGATGGAAAATGCACTGATGAAAACGTTGGTTGTAAATGGATTTAGAAAAATCACAGTGCATACCTCTGAAAGTTACAGTGAAACATCTTAAAAAACACAAAAAAACCCTCAACCCACCCCCACAACATGATGTTCATAGTGTTTTTAAAGGTGTGGGTGGGAAGTAGGGTAAAAATCTCCTATGTTCAGAATCACAAACTTTCAAACGTCTCTGCATTTGTGCTGAGCCTAATACAACATCTCTGATGGAGGTCTATGAGTAGTAGGATAGTACAATAACTGCTCAAGACCGTGTGAGCTTTTAATGGATGCAAATGACCTCAGTGTATTTCTAACTTTTTTTCTGTACACCCTTCTCCTGTTCTGCAGAGTGCAGAAGTTGTGCCTTTTCACTATGGAAATGGGCTTTAGAAAGAGCCTCGTCGGGAGTGGTGATCCAAGTTTCCTTCTGAGCTATTCCAGTTGCTAGTAAAATACAGAAAAGGAACTCGAATTGGTATTATTAATCCACATCATTATGAATGAACTGCAGGAAACAATGCATCTTCCTACATAAACAGTATAAATAAAACTTCTGATAAGCACTTTACTACATTGAATTCCTCATTCTTTTCTTTGAGAGCATTCCAAAATTTAGTGTGCAGCTTAATCAACTTCATACGTGCTTGAGTTGGGCAAGTCAAAACTAACATGACCCTGCAAAAGGAAAAGCATCCCTCGCACGAGAGAGCACATTCTGCTTATTTACTATATGTGAAAACAGTCCCAAATCATTCCTGCCCTGAGGCAACAGGAACATTTCAGTGTTTCCTTAACCACCGCCACCCTTCAACACTTTCCAGGAAGAAAGCCATCTTCTTAGGGTGGCCCTGGCTGCATGGTCATTAAAGCTGAGATGGAGCTGATGAAGCAAAATGATGAAACTCTCAACTTTAATGTATTCAGCGGTAATAGGGTCACTAACTGCAAATTATGGATGTTCTTGCATGGTGCTGTTTAACCTCTCTGTTCTATCTACTATTGATCATGCTTAAT
This sequence comes from Rhinoptilus africanus, assembly GCA_013400135.1. Lineage (NCBI taxonomy): Eukaryota > Metazoa > Chordata > Aves > Charadriiformes > Glareolidae > Rhinoptilus > Rhinoptilus africanus. Next base: position 165,312 of record VXBO01010629.1, read on the forward strand.
TTCTTTCATATCTAAAACTTCGGGGCCTGCTTTGGCAAAGAGTTGAGTGCAGGATTAACTTCACCTGCAGGTTACCTTGTTCAAATTAACAAGGCTGTTTGCATGAGTTAAATGAAAATATATGAAAGCTGCTGTAGTATTTTTAATTAAAAAGATAGTACAGTGTGCTGATACAGTGCCATGTGGGTGGCAGGCATTAAAGAAAAGGCAGAGTTGAGCAATTCAGGTGGTGATCAGATCTGCAGGGAACGGTGAAAGCTCTGGGGAAAAAAAAAAAAATTTTGGGGGAGCATAGTCATGCTCTGTAGGGATCCTTTGAAAGTCAGAATCCTTCTGAACTCACGACACTCGGGTCTGGCTTGGAAATCATCCAAAGGATTCTGACTCTGTGCTTGGGTATGATTAAATTTCTTTTAAAAATTGAGCTTTTTGGAGGGACTGTGACCACTCCTGGAATGTGGTAAATTAAATCCTTTGTTATCTGCAGACAGACATCGCAGGGGTTACAGCAGTGCAAACCTCTCTCCGTTTCAGACCCTTGTCACTGGATACTTTCCACTTGGGGCAGGAGGGTGAAGAACACAACATGGAGACAGGTGTCTCCTGAGCGCCTGGATCTAAGCACCCAGGTCCTGCTTTTGTTCCTGTTATCTCCGAATCCGGAGCGGTTTTGTGAGAGAGATGAGAGTTTTCACTGGCTTCCAGACAGCAAGTCCTGTCTTTGCTTACTCATTATTTGTATAAAGGAAAAGCAGTAATTACACAGAATAAACAACTCAAACATCCTCTCAACAGCAAAAGCAAAACAAAACAAAAAAAATCTGCCATGCAGAACTCTCTTGCTTTACTGAGCACGGGAATAGAGAAAATGAAGGTGCAGCGGCACCTAGAGCAGGGAAATACCTTGAAGTCGGTGGCTCGCAGCACGAGCAGCAGAACGTGGTGACAGCCGATGCCGCGCAAGAGAGGGAAAACTTCTGACAAGCCCCAGAGTTTCCCAAGTAAGAGTCCATCTGTCATAAACCTTCTTCTGAGTACCGGACAACATACCAAAGAGCTTAACAGCTTTATCATAGCTGACTCTTATACGGGGATCTGCATTGTTTGTTTATTTATTTATTTTCCTATTAGGGTCTTCCTGTGACAGACAGGGGAAACTGAGACACAGAGCAGTGAAGTGACTTACTCAAAAGTTACCTGTAGCACAGCAAAAAGTGGAAGGGAGGGTTGCTTGAGCCTTCTTACTCACCTTTATTTCTTCTGTGCTGGTTTAGTAGAGGAGTTACAGTTTGTTACTTACACATCCCTGACTTTTCTCTAATAATATTTAGGTACGGATTGTTCCTCACATGTCCCTGATTTTTATGGCTGTAAAATGAGGTTATTCAGGTGAAAGTGCTAGTAAGGCTGATTTGCGAACCCTCATTTCCCTGGAGCCTTTCATACCGGTAGGAAGTTCTGAGGTGATCAAAGCCAATGTGTTGGCCAAACGCTTTGCAAAGGCATCGCTATTTTGCAGGTTTGCTCCCCTGGTCCCAGGCAGTTTAAACTGTGACAACAGGACATGGTGCAGCGGGCCAGACCTGATGCGCTACTTTATCAAAGCCTGTTGTCGTTAATCTCCTTTTTATGAATGGAGGGGAAGCGGCAGCCATACACAAGGATAAACAACTGTCGCAGCAGAGATGCTTTGAACTGCCCTGTTCCTTTGGGAAAGAGATCCAAGATAAAGCCGAATCTGGAAAGCATCAGTGATGGTGCACCCAGAGCCGCCGGTCACCCCCACGGCTTCGGACCTTTCCATCACTTTCTGCCCTGCTCGCCCTGGGGCGGGCACCCCCGGACCTGTCCCCGGGCAGCCAATTTGGGGGGCGGGGGGAGGGAAGCGAGGGGACCAGGGGGGTAGACTGCTGTCCCCTCACC
>VXBO01010629.1:167441-183674 GCA_013400135.1 Rhinoptilus africanus
ACGGAACGGGGGACACAGGCGTGTTGGTGTCAGGCGCGGGGACAAGCAGCTGTGGCATCTGTTTGCCTCCCCGCTGCTCTCCGCCAGCCCACCCCGGCGCTTCTGCCGCTCCGGGAACGGAATAACTCGGTCACGTCCCTCTCGCGTTCGGCATCTCCCGTGGCAAGTCCCGCGAAAGGTTTTAGTAACCGTCTGACATCGCTGGAGGGGGTGCGTGTGGTTTTGGTTGCCGCATCCTGGCCGCGAGTCATTGGTGCAGTGCGAGAGGCTTCCTCTGACCTGGGATGTCTAGGAGGGCATCGGAGCTATAGCCGCACCAGCTGCGGGATAATCAGTGGGATCAACTGGAGTTGTGCCACCCGAAAGATGTTTACATTTAGGTAGATGAATCATGCCCTCAGAACGAGTAACTTCTTCATCAACCAGCTCTGGGGGAGACTTCGGCAGAGGCCTCTCAAATTAAGTAAAATGAATCCAATCCAGAGTTTTCAATTTTCAGCTGTGCATTTGAGAAACATCATCTGCTATTCACAAGAATCTTAAAGCTGTTTTAATGATGACAAATGTCCAGAACAGTTGACAATAGATGTGCTTTTGGAGAAATATATGCAAAGAACAAGCACACATGTATCCCTTTACTGATTAGTCCCATCCCCACAGATGAGATGTTTCATCTACGAAAGCTGCTTCTTGTGAGAGGTTACTTTGTGGAGGCAGCTGTGCTCTGCCTGTGTGTGTATGCCTGCGTGTGGCACGGAGCCACTTATGTATACCAAAAATAAGATAAGGCACACTGATACTTGCAAAAAGTGTTACAGAGATTGTCCATTTCTTCCCAGAGTGTTTTCTGCTTGGCATAAACGCCAGAGAGCTGCAGGCACATAGTGGAGCAGTCTTGTGCCTCTGTCACGCACTCGGGGCTGGTTTGTGCACTCCGGCGGCCGCAGCCACCTGGGAAGGTGTCACGCTGCTGCACGGGTCTCATCAACGTTAGCATCCTTACAGAGGATGGGTGTCAGGAGGATGGGACCAGGCTCTTTTCATTGGTGCCCAGTGGCAGGACAAGAGGTAACGGGCACAAACTTGAGCACAGGAAGTTCCACCTAAACATGAGGAGGAACTTCTTCCCCTTGAGGGTGGCAGAGCACTGGCACAGGCTGCCCAGGGAGGTGGTGGAGTCTCCTTCTCTGGAGACATTCCAAACCCGCCTGGACACGTTCCTGTGCAACCTGCTCTGGGTGACCCTGCTCTGGCAGGGGGTTGGACTAGATGATCTCCAGAGGTCCTTTCCAACCCTACCATTCTGTGATTCTGTGACTGGAGACCACCCTTCCCCATTTCCCTTATCTTCTCTCTCCTCTCCCTGTGAAGGTGAGGCAGAGCCCGCTTATAAGCAGCTCCGTAGCCCACAGCAGCACACAGCATCTTTGGAGAGAAGCAGTGTGTAGGTTTTGCAAGGAAGGAGAGTCCTTGGTTGAACTTGCAGCGTTTCTCTAGTTTGGGAGCAGAGCACTGGGGTGATCAAGGTTGTGCTGAGTGGGGGGTTATTGAAAGAAAAAGCCAGAGTAGGAGCTGCATAAAGCAGCCGCACGCATGACTGTCCTGCTCGTTACTCCCAAAATTCGTCTGAGCAAAATGGATCTGCTTGGTGTGAAGTGGATGAGGACTTCATTTGCTCCACTGGCTGCTGTGGGGCATTGTGAAAAGAAAGCAGGACTCTGTCCTGCTGTCGAGTCTCACTTATACTTTTTTCATCCTGGCTAAGGTACTTCTGACCTTTGGGCTCTGGTTGTGCTGAGCGCACCCTCCCTCCCTTCCTCCACCGCTGTCCCCCTGCACAATCCCGAGCAGTATTCACCATCCCAAAACAGCACAGACCATGAACGAGTATTTCCAAATCACTGTATTGCACTCTAAGTTGTTTGGGTTCGTGTTTTCAAATCTTTTCTATTATTTATGACTGCTAGGGCAACCTTGCTTTAAAAAAGAAAAAAAATCAATTTGCATGTAATCATGTGTTTTCAAGGTCTAGCCTTTAGGGTTGGGCGAGGAGGGCTCCATCCCCCACCATGCGAGCTCTCTTCCATGATGTCCCTATGCACAAGAGCAGGGCAGCATCTCTGAAATGGAGACGTGTGGCTCAGCAGAGGACACACCTGTGCTGCCGTGTGCTGCTCGTCCTGCCCCTCGGAGCTGTGCCACGCTCTGATGCGGACCAGCAGCATCACCCACACGTCACGGTGAACCTTAGGGGAAGAGCAGCATCCCCCTTGCTCCTGCTAGCAAGGTGGGCTTCCAGCAGGCAGACGGAAATAACCTCAGCAGAACAGGCTTCAGTTTAAGGTTCATTAATATTTTGAGACGTCAGGAAACTTGCTAGCGTTGACTAAGCCTGTGATGCCCCAAGGTGGGTTTGTTTCATAGGACATTCAAGTACTTTAGGATTCAGTTTTCACATCTAGAATGACAGCGAACATTTGAAAATTTTCATCTGGACAGAAACACAGCTGTGGCTTTAGGGGAGTTTTCACTCCAGATTTCTGAGAAATTTGATTTTGATCTTCTAATATTCTTAGAAAATTTCATTTTTTTAATCTTCCTAGACAGTTTTTTTCACAGTGTTTCATAATGACAATAGTTATGAAAAATACAGTAACTTATATACATTGTTAGATGTAGTTTAAAAGGATATTTAATGTCAGCTGCTATTTATTATTAGCATACACACTTAATTTCTTTTCTAGGTCAAAGTACCTCTTATGTAGAAATTAAACAAACTGACACAAAATGTATCTCAAGTCATAACACGTCAGGCATAAGGCAACGTGCACCACTGCTAATGATCTGCTGTGCAATTAGTTAAATAAAAAAAGAAATAAATTTGAAGTCAGATGTCAAAATTCCTGAGCAAAATTAGTTTTCCAAAGCATAAATTCTTGACTGAAAGCAATTTCATCCTTATAATCCTCCTGCTGGAATTTTTCATGAAAATCAGCGTGTTTGCAGAGCACTTCAATAAGAATAGCATCTTTTCATCACAAAAAAATATTTCTTGATTTTTTTTTTTCACCAGATTTACTCATGAATAAAGATGAGCCAAATGGAGGGCCAAGCCAAAAGTGGGGCCAAGCACTGAGAATATATTGGCATTTTTCCCTGTGGTCATAGCAACCTTGTACATAATTAGACGTATTTTTCCTTTTTGAATGTGTGCAGTCTGGCCCTTGGCTTATTTTGTTTTTTATTTTTTTAGATGTTCTCTGTATTTATTTTCATAAGAGTACAGAGGAACCGATGCAAAAAGCAGTGGAAGCTTGTACAATATCTTTTCGTTGCAAACCTCATGTAAACTCTTGTACGTAACTGCACAAGGTACCAGGTAGTAATGGCCCCATCATGTAGGTAAAGGGAATAAGTTCTGCAGATTTGGTGATAATGTGTTAGTCCAGTAAGATTTTGAATTTCTGCTGTATGCAAAATCCATCAAATTTGATGATATTTGGGCAGCATGAGAGTATGAGGCCCCAATCAGATGTTTCTGTCTGCTCCAGCTACGTGAGTGATGTTAACCTGTTTCACTCTTGGACAAACTTTTAAACAATTTGTTGGCACGTTGAATTACAGGAATGTTGCTGCAGTTTTCTTCAGTGCTTCCATGCGTTATCACGTGGATGTGACAGTCCAGTTTGCGCATCTTAACCACAGCCCTTTTTGTGCAGTCCTTCGTTCATTTTCATTTTAAACAGTGCTACTGCACATTGTTTCTGTGTTCCGGAAGGAAAAGCAGCGTCTGGAATAGGCATCCCCTTGCTTAATCCTCGTCGTATACCTGTGTTTCCATAATGGCATGATAGTAGTTATGTCCTTTCCAAGTCCAGGAGGCTCAGCATTTAATCTGGGACAGCATATTAATGGGAGTTTCTCCCTTTTCAAAAAACAGCAAAACTTGGTCACTTAATTATAAATATCATAATCAGTTAGAATTCAGAACATAGTGAAAATGGTACAGAAAGACAATAGGCAGACTGGGAAAATGAGAATATTTGTATCCCCTGACTCTGCAAATCACTTTATCTACTAGACACTTAAATATTGTTGTGAATTGACTTGAAAGAAATAGTTTTGCTCCTTGTCAGAATTTGATAAAAATTAAGGGACAAATGAAGGAAACGAGCACGTGTGAATCTGGCGGATGAAAATTTGAACTTGGATCTGCGTAGCCTGCAAGAACACTTTAGCCATTGCCTTTGTGGGCAAAGGAAAGGTGTTTTTTTTTCTTTTATTTAGCTGAAACTACCAGTCTAATTCTTTCTCAACTTGCAAATAAAACTGAATAAATTAGTTGGCAAAACTGATTTTTTAAAGCAAATAGACTATTGATCTGGTGAGAGAAATTACCCATCTTTCTCTGATATCATAGTGACCACTCTCTATTTCCTGCATTTTTTGCTGAAAAATAAGTGTACAAGTTTCTCAAGGAACATATTATACCCTAATTCTGTGTGTGTAGCGATGGAGGCTGCAGGACCAGCAGAAAGTAGGAGGTTTAAAATAAGAGTGCTTGGCAGAATAGTCCTAGCCAGTCATGGTAAAATCTCTGTAAAGATGAGGCAAATCTTTACATGCAAATAAGCCCCATGTTGCAGGGCTTACATCTTGGCTTAGGACTTAATCAGTAATTTTTTTGTAGTATTTTGCAAGCAAAAGGTCTTTTAAGTAGGATGAATACGTTTCAATGTAGGTCGTCAGCTTCTTCATCTGATTATTAGCAGCTACAAGTATTTTACAGAGGCCCTCCGTACATTTCAGGTTTTAAATTTTGCTGTGAAAGATTGCTCTACAACTGGTAACAAAAAGACAATTCAAATGTACTGCAGAAGAGACTGCGCGTATACTTACACCCTACTTAATTCTGATGTTAACCAGAGATCGCATGCCTCAAAAAGCATTTCTTTTTACTCTCCTGAATGCTGATATTGCTGGTGGAGCCTACTATTTTTATAGACTGTATCATTTTGCACATTCTTAAAAGATAAAAGTAATTGCAAGTGAGTTGGATTGTAGCTGTTTCACAAAGAGCAGCACTTTCACTAATATGCCCTTGGGGACCATATGCAATTCCTGGTTCCCAGATACTCAGCGAGCATGTTGCAGAGCTTTCCAACAGGAAAAAAAAAAAAATTGCTGTATACAATCTTGAAGCTTTCAGCTGGAGTAAGCAAGGATGACGTTTTGCTATCTTATCTTCTGACTTTTCTTTTTAGAGATTTAATTTTTTACTGTTGCCATTGTGTTTCCTCTCTGAAGTTTTGATGACCGTTTCAGTTTTAATAGAATCAAAAGATCCTCAATTGATATAACAGTAAAAACAAGAAATTAGAGCAAAGTACTGCTTAATCTCACGTTATCTTGCAGGGAAATGCACTCCACAGAGGAGCTTTGCTGAAAATTTAAGCGAGGATATGATTCTGAATTTTGGTTTGGTTTTAGAAAACTAACCGTACACAACAGCTGTAATTCCATATCTCCCAAATGATTTTCTTTGCATTTCAATAAACTAACATTTTTTTCTTTTGCATATAGTTCAGTTATGAAATCCCATAAGCTGCTAACTGTGCATCAGTCAGGGTAGCATCAGCATCTGAAACATGCACATGTAGACCGTGGGTGCTACTGAAAAAAGCAGCAGAAAAGCTACTTGGTGATCAGGTTGAGAATGAGGAGTGCCAGAACTTATTAATTTATTCATCCTATGAAGGAGCCTGTGAATATGCATATAGTATGGGGCCTTTTGAACTCCATATCAAACCATCATGGGGAAAACAATGTATTCAGCAGCTCCGTGACGTGGCTCATCCGTGGAAGGAGTGCTGCTCTCCGAGTCTCACGAGTATCTATTCTACTAATTCCTTCACTAGCATGGTGTTTATGAAGAGATGCAACAAACACAGGTATTCCCCCACTTAAAAAGTTTTTGTTGTCTGTTTTATATATGTATTTTTAAAAAAATCTTCCTGGAAATTGTCATCACAGATAGACTTTTGTACATACGAGTAAAGAAAATTTTGCTATAGTACACAACTTTTTTACAAAATAGCATATGCTACAACGATGCTAAACCATTTTTTCCAGCTTTCCTAGATTTTTTTCTCACTATTGATTTGAAAGTAGCACTTCTGAGTGTCGTGGTTCTGATTGCAGTCTGTCCTTAGTTTGATTCGATTTAATTTGCTGTGATTGCCAAGGGAACAGATTGCTCGCCGTTACTGAGACAAATTGTGAGTGTCTGCCAGCGAAGAGTAACACCAATGCCACACACGTCTGTAGGTTTCGATACAGCATTTGGGTGTCCATGTCTTTTTGGGCCACTTTGCTGTCTGAGGTGCTAAGGACCTTAATTTTTACTGAGTTTCGGTGAGGTTAGGGACAGGAGATCTCAGCAGATGTGGATGCTACTGGCTGGAGAAAAGCCCTCTGCAGCAGAATGTCGTGGTGCTGTGGGTTTGCCCTGCAGTTTCTCTTCTCTACAGCCAGTTCACTCCAAAATGAACCAATATAATTAATGATCTTTCGGAACATTGCATAATTACTGTGAGTGGTGCACTGAGGTAGGATGTGCTACAATTAAATGTCTGGCAAATGGTTGTTTGCGTAGTCTAGACGTTTTTGATGTTGACATCAAAGCACCTTGGAGAATTTTAAAACTGGCAAGTCAGGAGCTTTATGATAAGTCCCCTCCTTGGTGGTTTGATCAATAATGAAATCCAGGTGCACAGTATTATGGTTTTCATCTACAGAATATAGGGTTAAATATGAACTGACTCTCCTGGGCATGTCGTCTAGATCAGAGACTCCAGACAAACAAAATAGTAGCCTCAGGGCCTCCCATGGCTTATACGAAATATGTAATAAAAATAGGCTGCCAAAGGGAATATGACTTTTGTAATTATCCTAAGTATTGTATATGCTCTCTGAGGTCAGGTTACAAACAAAAACACACACGCACGCACCCTGTGGAGGATGCCTGTTATCCCAACTAGACTTGGAGCTAAGCTGCAGAAGCTGATGCATCTTCCCTTGACAGCCTCTCGTCTTCTTTTCTTCCTCAGTTTGGAAAATCCCTCTGCCCCTTGGTAAAGTGCAGGTCCATCCGGGGGCAGGAGAAACACTTCACAGGCAGATATTTAAAGTGCCCTTTCAGTCTTTGCTCAGTTCAGATTGCCTTCGCTCATTGTCATGGCACAGAATTATTGGGAAGCAGCTGAACACAAAATATTTAAACTACACTTGGAAAAATAGATCAGGCTGGCTAGACATCCCAGGTAAGATAGGATTGCCCACATTCTGCTATGAAAGCCATTGCCCAGTACGAATACCGTCTGGGCGACAGGTTTTCTGAGACTTCTGCTGTGCTTGCCTGTTTTTCTGTCATTGCATGCTTGGGAGAGCACTGACTATGCGTGGGCAACAAGGTCACACAAGGCAGGTATGTACGAGATACCTGGTGTGTCCCAGGCCACTGATTTACATATGTGCAAAAGGACAAACCACATTTCAGGTTGCGCTTGCTCTTGTGCAGTGCTGGTCTTTTGGGGCACGTGTGATTTTGGGTTTCACTGAGATTGCGCTGAACTCTCACAACCTTGAGTTTAATCTTTTGTTTTTGTCTCCACTGCAGTGCCCTGAGTCCTGAAATGACTTTTCTCTCAATATGTGAGTCACTGCTGAGTGTTCAGTATCAGTGTCACTCAGCTGGAGCTGTTGGGGATGGCAGATGGTTTGCTTTGTCCTTCATCAGTGACAGGGAGAAGATCTGCTCTGGAGACCCTGGCTTGTGTTGCTTATGTCTCCTGCGGACCCAGGCGGGTGACTCTAGGGTTCCTCTCTTTAAAATTTCTGCTTAGAAAGAGGCTGAGACTTGTGCCTACCATCCACATTAGCAGAGCTGACTTTGATTTACAGCAAAAAAAAAAACTTTCCCCAAATTCTGCTCAGAATTGTTTTCCCTCTGTTGTCCATTTTCTGTTTGCTCGGTTTCAGTTTTCAAACTAGTGGTGGCTTCTTCTGTAAACTAACAGTAGCAAATGTCACTCCACTGCTCTACTTGGCTGTTTCTTCTGTGTTGTTCCAATTGTAAGCAGAAACAATGGAGAGCAGAATCCATACAGTGCTGACTCGGGTTCTTCTTGGCTTAGGAAAAGAAAGCAATTTGTTTGCATCTCCTTGAGGGTAGCTCTGTCTAACAGTTGAAGAGAAAAACAATTGCAGTTGCAGACAGTAATCTCAGAGCTTAGCTGTGTTTGGAAAATCCTTCTCGCTTAAAGAGTGTTTTCCATCATGTTGTGTTGATTTCATTGTTGATCCTGGTTCAAAAAATGAAGTACGAGACCATAAAGCATTTAGTGTACCTCCAGCTATTAAAAAACATGTACTTCTGGGTTTTTTGTTAAACTTAAGTTCCAACCACATCCATTTTAATTGATGATCTGTGCTCGAATTCAAATAAGGTGTACTTACACAGTGATTCTATTCATGGTATTAATATTAACAGCCATTCAGTAGTAAATACTCATCAAACAGATTTTTTCTCCTTTCTTTTCAAATGGGCTGGGAGCTAAAATGGTGCATATATGATGTTTAAAGTGGTAAAGAGAGGAAAAATCAAAGCTGCAATCCGAGTTTTTAAATGGATTGTTCTTGGAGAATGAATAGGCTTATTATAAGTCAAAGGCAAGTTACACGAGAGAGAGAGCTTGGAGAAATATAGGACAATATTCATCTGGGCTATTCATCTGTATGACAAACAATAGCCTTTCTATGGAGAAATTAATGGTGCATACCTTCCGATGTAAAACAGCAGTGTTCATGTCGGCTTCATAGTCTCATTACCCTCCCTCGAGGGGAAGGTTGACCACCTAATTCTCCGTAACAAGACGCTCAAGTCCAAGAAGTTAGATGGTACAGTCTGCTACATGTATGAAGAAATACATGAAGCAGTACTGTAATATTTTACGAGTAATGGGTAAATGCTGACAATTTAGAAAATTGTGAAAACACACCAAAAAAAGTATGCTCAGAATTATTTTTATAAGAGAGAGCAAATAACTTTATTGGCTGCGTTATTTCATTGTAAATAAATTCCTGCTTAGAGCTCTGATGTCTCAGTGGAATGTTAGTATCTCTATGATCACATTCAACACATTTAATATACATTGTAAATCTGACATGTTGTCTATTCAACAAGATGTTATTATCATATTCAATTTTCATTATAGAGTTTATTATCATAGCTGCACCAAAAAAAGCGGTGTCGTTTCCTAAACGTTGCCCTCTGGAATTCTGACAAAACCCCTTAGTTTAGAGATTATTGCCTTTCAGAGTTTAAATGAGCTATAATTCAAACAAAAATAGCCAAAGGGAAAATTATTTTAATCTTTATAATAGCATCTGTGGGAAGCGAAAAAAAATGGGGGAAAGTGAGGTTGAGGGTGTTTGGTAGATCTTAGTGGTTGAGAAGCAGAGAGTGAAAGAGAGACTTGAGGGACCAGGGGTCACTAGAACTACTGTTCGGTAAATGCTTGATCCTCCTGGGGGTACATGCCTTTAATGGCAGCTTTCTAAGGCAGGAGCAAGGAGCCGTGGCAGACAGGCATGTTGGTGGTCTGGGCTGATCTCTGCCCACTGCTCGGAAACCAGTAGCATGACGAACCCAACTGTGGTTGGGCTATTGGTCTGCACCGTGGCCCAGACAGTCTACGGGCAAGCGTTGTTTCAGACTCTGACTCTTGTGGTGCCTCAGATTTTGGCTTCTCGAGATATTACATAATACGCTGCTTATATGGAAAATAATGTATTTGCTTAGGCAGATGTAGAAAGGTTGTTTAGATGTATATGTGAATTTTAAAAGCTCATTAGGTTGTTTTGGTTTGTTTTGTTTTTTTCTGAAGGACGTGTATGTCTACTCCACTGGACTTCCTGCTCCCTGGAGGTTACAAATGCATGTACAAAGAGAGACGGTGACACCGCTTTAAATTCCAAAATTGAGAGATGAGTAGCCTATAGAAAATAGGTCATTCCTTTTTTTTTTAATTTTTTTTAATATTTGTGGGAAAATTCTCATTTCAAACTTTTCTGATTTTAAAATGAAGAAACACAAAATGGAATGTGATTTAAAATGGAGAAAGTGGGATACATTTTTATTCTACCTTGTCCTGCTTGCTTTCTAGCTTATCTCACAGCAAAACAGAAGATATTAAAAATGTTGCTTCTGAGAGTGTTTCCCTGCCCACTTTCACCCTTCAGTTCCCCACATTTCTTTCTTCCAGATAAAAACCAGTAAATTATGGATGAGGGAGGGAAAGAGGGGACTACTGGACACTTGCCCGTTTTCAGACCCTTCTGTGAAGTGTTAGAGTCCAGGCTCCATGTGCTCTCTCTGTCTACAGTCAATAGGGAGAGAGGGAAAGACTTCTCCTTCAGGCCAAGTTAACGTGTCCTATCTCCTCTTAGTTTTAAAACTTCTTAAAGAGAAATAAAATTTTTGTTGTGATATAACCACAATGAAGACCTTTGTCCACAGAAGCTTTTATAAAGACAGACCTGTGTTCCTGGCATCTCCTCTGGGTTTGAAGTAGATTTAGAGTGCATTCAAAGCTTATCCTTGTATCTGACCTTAAATTACGTCCTTTTCCTGCAGAAATTACACTGTGTGTCTCAATAGGACTACTTAGTATACAGGAATGTATTTGCAGGACTGGTCCTTTCTTGATTGTAGTTAGAAGCTCACCTGTGTTAAAGGTTGGCTCTTTTGGTCCCCTGCATGGGCTAAAGATGCTATATGAGAAGATTTGCAGAGGGTTGCATTTCTGTAGCTCTACTGACTTCCCTGGACCTATACCAAAGTGCATCAGTTTGGGAATTCTTCATAATTCTTCTTAGCATTCCATGAAAAAAAGAACGCAAAAAGTTCTTAAAGCAGACTGAATGCATATTACCAACGAAGTGAGGTCTCTTCTTGACTTTCCAAGCTGAGTTTATTGGCCAGAGTCTTGTTTGCGCTGTTTGTTGCCCTCATGCTGACCCACAGTTGAGTTGCAGTTTTATTGAGCATGGCTGGAAGGGTCCTTGGCGGTGCCTCTCCAGATTTACATCAGTGGGTGCACAGCGATAGTGGGGGGCAATCATTGTTTTTTAACCTTACAGTGGACTTGCCAGCAGTCAACCTGTAGTTCTAGATCCCGGGTTAAATTTCTGTGCTTCTTAAGGAGCCGTATCATGCCAAATTCTGCCTTCAGAATTTGGGTTTACTGCAGGATGTCAGTATTAGTTACTTCTCCAGCCATAAAATGGAGGGGAAAGCCTAATTTATGCCTCAAAGAAAAAATAACTTGATAGCTCATGCTGAAGATGTAGTGTTCCTGTTATGGCAGAGAAGGTCGCTGTAAATTAAATCTTCAAATAACTTGCTGGACTTTGTTTACTTATGGTGATTTGCTGTCAGTCCAGTTCAACAAAATGCTACTGTTTGAGATAAGAAGAAAATATGCTCCCTTTTTTTAAGTATATTTTTTCATATCCACTGAGAGATAAATTAGATTTTTGTGATGTTTTCTTATGTTGCAAAAATATCCCGAGTATTTCCACAGTGGGAGTAAGCTAACGGTACATCACTGGAACATCTCCAGTGAAAATAGCTGTGGCGGAGTGAAAAGAGCAGCAGAAAATAAGTAGTCGGGAGCAAGAATGGCTAACATGTACACATATATTTATTTACACATCCTCATTTGCAATATGGACTGCTGGATATTTTTAAGCACCAGGAAAAAGAGACTTCAAACATTTTCATTGACCTTACAGCCATTACAGTTATAAGTTGTTCCAATGAAAAGAAAATTGTTCCAAGAAATTTTCCTTAAGGACTTGACAAAGATTTAATGCAGGACAAATATCTCTTCAGGATGGAAATAGAGGGGAAGCTTTCTGTGTTCAGATTCCTCTTAATTGTATCTTAGGACTGAAGACCCTGGCTGTATTCCATATTGTCCAATTTAGCGTTTTGCTCTACAGGCCTTCTTTTTTGGAAGAAAGAATCAAACAAATATAGCAATCCTTTTATTAAATGCCATCTTGACCGTGCTTCTTGGAAATATAATGGCCCAGAGGATGAAAAATTACAGCAAGTTGTTTGTTACTGAAATGCAGTCTCAGCTGCAAGATTAGCTGTTTCAAAATATTCAATATCCTGCCTGCTACAATGGGATGCAGGTGGAAAAAAGCTGCAAAGCAGCATCAAAGGACTGGAAAAGTCTTGGTCATGTCTCACTCTGGAGGCACGTAATTGGCATTTATGGGAAATTCTTGAGAACATGAATTTCAGAAGTGGTCCTTCCATCCCAAAGTTCTCTTGTTAACTAAATGGAGCTGCTGTGGGCAAGACCTGAACCATGAATCCTTACATCATCCCAAGCTGCCCGGTGATAATGGCAAAGAGAAGCAGAGGCTTCCAAAATGTGAGTCTGGAAGTCAGCTGTCAAATGGGTGTTCTGCAGCTGCATATCAATAACGGAGTGAAAAGCTACTTTACTCCTTCTTTTTTTTTTAGTTTTGTAGGAAAACTCTAGTTCCAAAGCCCATTTATATAGCATGAAAAAAGTCTGTTTATGAGGAAGGCTTCTTTGGAGGAGCAAGTTCTTGATAAATACAGAAAAAGATGCGAGCTTCTGTTAGAAATAGTTTTCATTTTTAAAATGGCTAAACTGTAGACTTTAAATAACTTTGAGTTTTTCCTTGTTACTGGAGACAAAATGTAGTTGTTTGTCTTTGATGATACTTTTCCATCTTTTACCTCATAGCAGGAAGACATTCCCCAGTCAGAAGACTCCCTGAAACCTTTCATGATATCTTTATGAAGTGTAACTATTAGTCTCTTGGAGAGAATTTTTTTTTTGCACCTCTCCTTACTGAAGCATGAGTTTTACAAGTAAATGCAAGACCTTTTTTTTATTTGGTAGCAGCTGTAAAAATAACAGTTTGCCTGCTTTACTCAGAGTAAATGCACCGTCTTTAAAAGACTTTAAGAGGCACAGGCACCTACTGCTTTTTGTTTGCATCGTTTATAGTAAGCCTTTATTACTGCTCTATGAAATCTTTTTTTTTAAATTTCATTCTTAAAAAGTAAATTTTCCACAATGTACTTTTCTGTTAAATGCTCCAAGGTAGTTCATAGGCTACAGTTGGATGGTAAGTCTTTCCCTTCATAGAGTCAATGTTTAGATGGAGGCTTAGCCATAGAGCCCTTCATTTTTCCTTTTACAGCATATAGCTGAAAATCATAACAAAAGGGAATTATTTATAAACTTAGCATCTCAAAAGTTGAAGGATGGATCTGGCAATGTCTTACCAGTCTGTAATGGCAGAGCCTGAATCCTCTTGGAAGAAATTCAGGTTGAGATATGACAGCATATACAAATAAAAATGCTATATAAATTACTGTCTGATCCAAGACAGCAAGAATACCTTGTGTTTGTTTTCTAGTTCCTATGAACGAAAAAGTTAGCTGGAGTCAAAACCTGTTTTGCAGCACTAGTGCAAACTGGATGTAGCTCCATTGGTTTTGGTTGAGGTTGTCTCAATTTATGCTGCTTCAGGTGATGGCAGAAATGACATTAGGACTTGGAATTTGGCTTTTGTGAAATGTCTCCCAGTTCCCTTCAGGATGAAGTAATTTGACTGTATTTTTCAGGGGTTCATCTAACTCAGCAGTTGTTGCATATGAGCAGTTCTGGTTTTTTAGCACTTTTCTGCCTTACCATAGATTTTTGAAGTTATTTTTGACTGTGGGTAATACAGGATTTAAAAAAGACAAAACAAAAAAACCCCAAAATCTCAAACCACCAACAAACCCCAGCTTGTTTCTTCCATGATTTCTTTGGACAGTCCAGCAGTTCTGGGCTGCTTGTAAATAAATAGATAAAAGATGTGCAGTTATAAACAAATTTTAAAAATGTTGGAAGTCTTCAGTAGACTGGTGTCTCTCCACTAGATAAGCAGGCCTTTGCATTTATAGTCAAGATCAGCATAAGTTTATTCTCAGACCTGTGATGCCCTAAGGGGCAGATAGTCAAACCATTTGAATGCTTCATTCTATTGATTTTGGTAGGAGTCAGATGCCTACATATCATCTGAGGACCTGCGCTTAAGTAGAGGGTATATGGAGTAAAAGATTAGCAAGGATCACTTGATTTCCTTATGTGGTAGCACTTCATAACTTACTGACGTGGAAAAAAAACCCAAAACAAACCAACAACTAACCCAGATTACAAATCTCATTTTAGAATATTGTCACGTCTGTGTTCGATATCTTTGACAAGCTGAGTAGGATGATGCTCTGTATTCCCTCACCCTTAGATCACTCTAGCAGTTCTTCTCTGAATTCTCCTGAGTTTATCAACATCCCTGAACTGCGAAGAGCAGAAAAGATGCTTAATTTTAGGGTTATGTGCGCTGCTTCCAAATGCAAAGGCAGAACATACACTGTCTTTTCCCTTGTTAATTATCCAAGAGTCTCAGCCTCTCAGCCGTGGTTTTGATTACAGGGCTGCATTTTCTGCTTCCTAGATGCACGACTTTAACTCATGCAGTTCTGTACAGAGAGCTGCAAAGCTGCCTCAAAGTTTTCTTTTTTACTTGCTTGCAATTGCTTTAACTTTGTTAAATGGTGCTGCAAGTAAGCAGAGAGATGGAAAACGCTTCAGCCTTATCAGAAGTCCAGGGAGAACATGTAAATCTGCCACAGCAGGAATTGGATGTTCCCAGAAGGGAGGAGACCCCGCCAGCACCAGAGCACAGCAGGATGACACCGTCCTCATACCTCATGGTAGTGCGGGTGAGTCTGAGAGGAAGTTAAAGTCATGGACCTGATCACAAACGTAAAGATGCACAGCTTTTGAATAGAAAATTAATCCTGTATCATTTTCAATCTGGGGCATGTGGAGTTGGAAATGCAGAGACACAGGATGAGCACCCCTGAAACCCCCAATCTGCCATGGTGGTGAAGAGGAAAAAGCCTGGTAACTTTGAATAAATAAAGGAAAAACAATGTCTTTGAACTCTGAGCTTCTTGCTAGAATTCAGAGAGAAACCGAGGCATGGTTTCCCCTGGGGCATCCAGAACCGTGAGGAGGTGCTCTGAAATGCCCCTTGTTCAGTCGTCTGAGAAGAGCCTAGGGGCGTGCATCTTGGGGGAGAAAACTGTGCATTTTGTGTCTGCTTAGAGATGACACTCTGGTCAGATTTTCTCCAGTGTTTTCCTGGAGGAATATATGCAATCACTGGAATGTTTGTGCTTTTCTAACACTCTTGCTTGTTGGATCATCACCTCTGGTACTTAGATCTTTGGGAATGAAAGAAAATAAATAGTGGTCAAAACTTGGCGGGAACTGATCCCCAGCAAGGATTACATAAACCCTTTGCTGTTCCATTTATCATTTAAAGAGGCAGCTCATTGTAGGTAAAATAAATTTCTCTGGCCCAGTGGAAGTATTGAGGCAGTTGTCTCTATCGGGAGATGATGCTGGAAGTGAGAAGCTCATCAGCTGGCCAACGCACAGGAGGAAACGTCTGGTTACAGTAAAATGAGGAACTGGAAATGAGAAAGGCGAGTGTGGTGCCACAGTGTATGCAGTGGAGCAATTTCAGTAGTGGTGAGAAAATTTTGATACTACTGTGTAAACCCTTGGTGAGACCTCAGCTGGAAGAGCCTCTGCAATTCTGGATGTTGGCTACCAAGGATGAGGAGTCACAGCTCGGACAAGGCTTTCAGAAACAGGGACAACCCATGTGATGGTTTAGAGGTGGAATGAAGCAACATCCCTCTTGGAAAGATGCAAACCAGTCCTAGTTTAAAAGTTATGTAGCTATTTGAGTACCAAGCTTAAAGACATTGGTCTTGTCAGGTGTAGTCCATATTGAAGTGTAAATACAGCTTCTAGATTTGGAACTGGTTTGCATTGGGAAGTCTGGACATGGTGATGGGACCCTTGCAGGTATCTGTACTCAAGCACCTAACTTGGAGAAGTTGTCTTCTGCTACATAGCTCAGGTGCTTTCACTAGCTTGCAAAACTGCGTGCAGTCATTCTCTTTCTTATGTATGTCATCTAGAGCAGCCCTGAGGAGAAGGACTTGGAGGTGCTGGTGGAGAAGGAGCTCAACATAAGCCAGCAATGCACGCTTGC
>VXBO01010629.1:185734-212899 GCA_013400135.1 Rhinoptilus africanus
TGGCAGTTTGGGGATTAGATATCTCGAGACATATGTAAAAAGAGAACTTACTGTGTGTGTGCTGCTTGCTCAAATCCAATCCAGACGCTGCTGGTACACAGGTTAGCATATTGTGGCGTTGTTTTTCCTTAGGAGAGTGAGGAGGTGGGTTGTCTTTTGTAGGTGACTTTCACAGACTCTTGTTACCAAATAGTAACAGAGCAAAGACTTGACCTGGAGGTTGACTCTCCAGTGACCCTTAAAGTTGGAATAACTGAGAAAGCAGCAGTTGCACCAATAAAAGCTTCAAATGAGCTGAGGGCTGAGACAAGGGAGATTGTTGCTTATAAGAACTGAAACGATGCCAGCAGAAAGCTGATACGGGAGCGACATGAGCGATATTATCTCCCCAACAGACGTGACTGTGTTCCAGAGGCTGCAAGGTCAGACCGCGGGTTTGCTTAAGGGCACGTGAAGACAAAATACATCCTTTCTATACTACTGTAAACAGGGATCTGAAACTGGATAATTAACATTATTAGAATGAGCTCTCTGCTTTGTGGAACTTCTCTGTGTATTTCTCAGCCAAGAAGAACAGAAGTGTCTTTGAAAAAATAATTTGCAGCAAGTTTGAAATGACTTAATGGCCAGAAAGAGAGAGGCTATGGCTCTACTTTCTTGCTGTGTGCAGAAATTGCTCAAAGTAGATGCTTTTTACCATGATTATGATCTTACTATGGAATGAGGATTTACAGGGTGAAGTCAAGGCAAGCACGTCCCAGCCGTCCACTTAACTTCCAACGCAACTTTTAGAGCAGTTTTCTCCTGACCTTCTGTATTTAGGGGTCATTACCACAAATACCAGAGGTTTGAAGGACAGCTCAGTTGTGAGTCACGGTGGCAGACCATCTCCAAAGGCACTGTGATAGCTTAACAGAAAGAAACCCAAGCTTGCCAAATATTTGAGAGTTACTGGCACATTTGATGCTAGATACGGTCACAAGCAGCTCTTTAGAAATAGCCACCACACGAGTTGGTGACTAACCATGAGGAGGGCTCAGGGGCATTGGAAGATAATTTTAGAGTAATGCAGTCGCATGGGTACTTGGTTTAGGCACATTCCACATGGTGACAGTTCTGTAACTTCATATATAAAACAAACAGAACGGAAAAAATACAAGTAAACAATACCAATGACTTTTTCCAGATCCTGATGAAATTGTTAAGTGAACTGTAGTACTCTGTGTCAATTTAACAACCTCACAAGTCTAAGGCCAGGAGGTAAAATGAACGAGATGAAACATTTTACAGAAAAGTAAACTAGTGGACTTTAGCTTGTGGGGTGTTTTTTTTGTTTGCGTGTTTATGTTTCAAAAAAATTAGTATGCTGACATGATGAAGTTAGTTGCTGTGACTTGCTGTGGGTCAATATGTTCCCAAATACAATGTTGAACTAAGCCAAATTTCATGCCTAAACTCCCTGAGTCTTGACAGGGACTCCCCATGGATCTCATGGGGAGATGAACCAGCAGGAATATGAGGAATATGAGTATGTTGGGGTTTTTTTTTTGTGGCACTTACAAAAAGAACCTAGAAACAATCCAGATATTTTTGTTACAGGCTAAGAGCAGTTCCTGTGTCTAGTTCAGAATTTGAAAATACAGTTCCAGTTCTAAAGCCAATAACTGTTATCTCATGCTGTTATTTTTGGGAGGGATCTCCAGAGGGGGTACAATTTAACAAAAATGGGTGGAGATCTCCAGAAACATTAACTTTCTTGGAAAAGCCTGAAATGACCAAACACTATGGGAGAGTTTGGAAGAACACAAATTATCTCTAATCTCTTGAGAGGTATCAGGAGTAAGGTTTTCTCAGGCAATATATGATTTCTTGTATCTATCAACTGGAATGAAAATCCAAACATAAAAAATCAGGGCTGGGAAGCACTTTGTAGACTCTGACAATCCCCGATACCCATAATTTATACCTGGGTTACAGGGAAATGTGAAACAGTATTTTAAACTGTGACAGCCATAAGCTTGCTGTAATTTTAAAGAAAAGACAAAGTGAGGAGAGAGCCATAATTTTAGTGGGTTTTAGGATCTCTGTTCCACTTGTCTTGAATATGAACTCAATGCATGTTGCAGATTGCAATCAGCACAGGAAACTGTGCTCTAAACAGAAAGTAGGTACTTTTTCTTAAATCTGCAAGCAATGCAGGATCTGGGGGAAAAGAGACGACTTTGTCACTCACTGGTATAAAAATTGCTTTTCCTTCCAATATAGTTAGTTTTTAAGATCTTACAACGTAAAATGTTTTTAGACGCTCATATAGCATTTGTTCATTTTTTGGGACGAGTGGGTTGGTTTTTTTCCCCAAACTAGGCTGGTATTTTTAATTTTTGTTGTGTAGCATCTAGTGAAATAAAGGAAGCACCACAGGGGCCCTGAGGATGCAACTGGTGGTTTGTATTCAGAGGAAGCTGGAGGCGCTGTAAATCCTCTAAGAAGGATGCTGTGAACACAGTAACTTGCAGCCTGAGGAAAGCTGTCCTGAGCTTCCCTAAATACAACCTGTGTGTGCAGAGACACGCTCCCCCCAGCATCCCTTCTTCCTTCTGGGGAAGGTTCTGCGGAAGGTTTCCCGTGGGAAGGTGCCATGGGCTGGCAATGAAGGCGCACTGCGGGGACTGGATGCACCTCATTGAGGACAGTAGAGTTTTTTTTTTATTTCTCCAGCAACAAGTTTAAACCATATCTGCGCCTGGTAACAGGAGCCAGCTCCTGCTAATATCAGGATCTCCCATCAGCCGGCGTTAAAACTCACTGGGTGGGGAAGATATGGGTTGGAGGTTATGTTAAGTGCCCGTGAAGCCTGAGCAGTGATCTGTTTTGAAGAACAAAGTGATATTTACTGTGGGATAAAAACCTAGATTGCTTGCGTTTTCGCTGACATTTTGCCAGTGGTATTTTAGAGCTCAGACCACACAAGGAAAATGGTGTTCCAGGATATATGGCCTCCTTAAAGAGAGACTCTGAGACTATGACCTAATGTTTATAATTGTAAGAGTTATTGAGAGTCAATTGAAAATGCAAAATTCCCAAGTGATTGCATTTATCAGTTGTGTGATTAGCATGCTTGTGGAGCATAAACAGCTGAACAAATCCAAATGGCTGATGCAGTTCATCAAGAGAAAGAAAATTAAAAATACATCGGATATTGTTGAAAATGTAGGTAAGGCATGATTTTAAACTCTGCTTATGGGCAATGATCAAAGGATTTTTAATGGGCTTTTCATCATTGCTGGTCCCCATAAATGTCTGGGCACATATTGAGTTTACTTGGAAGCTGATAGGAATACCAATAGTTTCACTGTGCTCAGTGGGATTTTACACATTCGGATATGAAAGTTTTCTTTATGAGATACTCAAGAGAAGGTTTGGTTTTAGCAAAGTGTTCCTAAGAGGAGCATAAATATATTCAAATGCACCCCTATCTCTTTCTCTCTCTCTCTCTCTCTCTCTCTCTGACACACACACAAAACCTTATATAATACACATATAATCTTGTATATTCACATCTTTTTACATCTATATATTGTTTATGTAGACATATACATATAATCTCTTTATCCATTCTTAAGGCACCATTTTATAGTGTTATAATTGTTTGAGTGTACCAAAGGTTTCTCTAGGCGAGGTTACTGTTTGAAGTCTGCAGCATCTTGAAAATTATTTTTTTGTTACAGTGTATATAGTTGAAATCACCATATCCTAGATGACAGAAAGCCAAATATTTAGTGCTGGTCTGTAAAACCTGGAAGACCTGTTTTGTTGTAGATGAAACACAATGATTTCTGCATTCTAGCTGTATCTTATTTTTACATCTTTGTTGGCTCAAGAAAGAATATTAAATGAATTTTTTTTCTTTTAGCTTCCTTTCAGAAAGATTTATTATTTTTTGGTTTTGGCTAAGTAGGAACTTAAGGATTTTTCCCAGATTACTCCATTTCAATATGCCTACATCCTGGAGAAAGAACCTGGGAAAAGAGAGAAGAAACTAAAAGTGCAATTACAGCTGAAAATTGCAGACAAGTTTCATTGACTTTGTAAGAATTTTTGCTTTGCTGTTTTACCCATTTTTGTTTATGTATTATTTTCAAGGAATGTCAATGTTAATTTAAAAAAACCTTTTCTCTCTTTATTTTTTAATAAGGGAAGTAGGACTTTTTTTTTTTTAAGGCCCTCATCTGAAAAGGGTATTTAGAGGATTGGTTTATTGGTGGTGGCTATTGCCAAAATTATCATACCTGCTGCTATAATATGTGGATGTTTCGCAAGCAATACGTTGCTTCCGTATCTTCATTTGTTTGTGAGCGTAAGTTCTGCTGATCCAGGAACTGCAGAGATGTCTATGAGGCCTCCACTGGAAATATAGTCTGGAAGGTGCTTGTCCATAGGGCAGCTTCAAGACTGATTTATGCAGTGCTCTGTCTGCGTGCAGATGGAGTTTGCCGAGGGTTTGGGAACACTGTTTTTATTGGTTTTACTCTGGTTTTTTCCCTTTGGCTGACTTTGCCCGTCTTCGTTCACTCAGCCCTGGGAGTGTGCTGTGGTTGGGACCTTGCACTTAATTCACATCAGCAGTTTCAGTAAACACTTAGTAAATAACAGATCGTGCACTTAAAAAAAAGATACGTGTGGGGATGCGTTTTTTTAACAGCTTTAACACCTGTGTTACTTGTGTTTTGAAACAACGCTGTGTGTCTCATGACCGTAATCCAAGAACAGTCACACATCGATTTTGGAGAGAGAAATGCTGGCAGACCAAGGGGACCTTTTCCATCTGCTCCCTTCTGCCAAGCATCAGATCCGCCTGTTGGCATGGCTTACGTTTCGGATTGCTTTTACGTTAAACTTGGGATGATGATGAGTCGAATGCCTCCTCTGTGCACGGCAGGTCAAACTTCTGTGTAGTGGTGGCTCGAGGCATCGGGGAGATTGCCTTAAAACCACCCTCTCCTCCTGCCAGGCAGGTGGGCTCTACGAAGGTTGTGGTTTTCTCAGTAAAACCCATGACTCACATTTTCTCTGCTTAGCTAATGATTTATTCCTCAAAATGGCCCTAACACGCATTTCTTGTAAATGGCCCATAGCCTCATGAGAGCGGCTTGGCTCGTCTGCTGTGGCTTTTGAAATCCTAATGACCATTTAATCGAGTAAATGTGAGATAAGCTGGGAGCTAGAGCTGTCTTCATGGCTCTGCTTGCATTTAACAGTGTCACGGTCTTCAAACGGTACGTATCCTAAAGCATTAAACCACCCGGCTCGTTGATGGCATTAAGCTGTTTTCCATACCCACGGTCTAGCTGCGCATCTGCGGCTCAGCGTGAACTGCCCCGCAGTCGGGGAAGCCACAAATATCCATGTACGCTGTCTTTCGTTACACAGCTTAATGAGATTTCCGCATCCCCCGGGAAACCGGCACGGCCCCGCAGATGGGTGATAACCACATTATGTTTCTGCTGCCGCCACGTCCCCATACTTCTGAGATCCTCCCAAAGAAAAGGCATAGTTATGTTTAATGGACTATAAAAAAAAAAAAAGAAGTTAAAACAAATGCCAATATTACAACTTCATATCGTTAAAATGTATTTGAAACAACAGAGGGAAGGAATATGTCACTATATATATATATTTTTTTTTAGGTTGTTTCTGTATGAGCCTCCTGGTAATGCTGAGAGGCTGGTTTGTAATTTCTGTGCTAATGGCAGATGCCCAGCAGGAGATAATTACCTTTCAAGAGTGCCTGGCTTCTTTTTAAGGACTTAAAGTAACTATCCAGCAGAGAAATTGTTCCAAAGTTTAGTGCTTGGGAAGAGATTTCCCAAACTATAAACTTTTATCAAAAACAAATGAGATATTGAATGAACGTGCAGGCAACCACTTAACATCTGACTAAAGGAAAATTCTGCTCCAAACAACACAAAACTACAGGAATGTGTTTTGTCAAAGTCACGATTCATTGAATTAAAATTTCTCAGAGCTGATTGCTCTCCTCTTCTCATAGAGCACAAACACAGAACATATTTTTCCATTTTCATACCCTCTCGGTCCAGAGTCTACACAGCCACCAGCGAGAGAGGAGCTTGGTCATGTAGGTGTGACAGGGAATGTAGTGCTGTTCAAAGTTTCTACTAATTTACGTGTGCATTGTGAAAAATGTTGAGGTATCACATAGAAATAGAGCATCAATTGTGTCACAGAAGTTACAAGTCACTTTTATCCTCATGTTTACAAGGAGGTGTCAATATGTCCTTCTGCAATCACCAGACTGCAGTCTGCATTTTATCAATCTTAACAGAGCCCTGACTACATGATTGCTTATAATGCTGATACAATATGTGCTATTAAACTGTGTATTTTATATAATCTCTTTTCAGTACTGCTGCAAAAACATTAGTTACTGAAAACAAACAAACAAAAAAAACCAGACCATACTGTAGAAAGTTAAGAGTAATTAAACACCAAAATTATGAGCTCATTAAAGATGATGAAAAAATTGTGCTAAAAACTAGCATCCTTCAACCATTTTGTATTTGCCTCTTAAACACATTTTTTCATCTTTGATGGATAGGAAAGCATGGGCTAATTAATGCTGAAATTGTGATTTGAAGTTATGCCATTTCTAAGTATTTTAAAGTGAAGAAATGTTTAGAGTCATCTCCTGTTTCTATAGGATGCCGTGCCTAGAAATGGGGAAGAAAATATTTTCTCTGGTCATACGTGCACATCCACAGGACATCCCCCCCCAGCCAAGCATTGTCCCCTGGCTGTAAATAAAATGGGGCTGAGAACTTGCAGCTAGTACAGGTCTAATACCTTGTGTGTGCTTCAAATGTTAATAATGCAATCACATTTTCTTCAGATCAGAAATACGCTTTGCTTTACCAGAGATTTTCTATAGAATTGTATCTTTTTTTTTAAGGTAGAGGCCCTTTATTTTTACAGTCTGCATGGTATTTTGAAGATAGGTGTTTAAAGGGAGTGTGATTAGATTATTTATTTCTGGCCGAAGCATAGCGGGTGTTTTGAAACACCTGTTTTTGTTTTTGTGGTGATAAATGACTGCCCGAGAGACATGTGTGATAGGAAATATGGTCATGTCCCTGGCAAGCCAGGACATCCTCTCCTTGGGCATAACCAAGAGTCTGATCTTTTCCTCGTAATGCCAAATTAATAATACAAATTACAGTTCCTGACTGGGAGACTTTCGTGTGAGCAAGAACTTTGTGGCTTAAAATACAGCCACAGGAAATTAAGTAGTCATTAATGAATTTAAAGTAGATGAGTATACTAACAAAACCAAAGAGGACTCCCTGCAATGAAAATGTTAGCCAACACTGGGTGAAATCCTATTTTGCAAGGTCTTTGGTCACACTGGAAGCTGCAATATCAACTTTCAGCTGCTGTATTGTTACCCGAAGGGCTTCCTAATACCACACAGTTAATTGAGGCTACAAATAGATCCGTAATCCTCCTGTCAGAAGTACTGCTTTTTTCTTTTTTTTTTAATTTTGTCTTATGTGAATGATAGTCTTTCCATTTTTGGATAAAATTATGTCCACTACACAGTCTACTAATACTCTTCCTATGGGAGGCTAATCCTCACACACTGATGATCTCTTGGGTCCTATTTCTCACACAAAATCAGATTACATATTTAAAGACATTTTTAGCCTCTAAGGCTGATGGTGCTTGGTAAAATGACACTGCGGTGAGGAACGCAGCCCATCCATTGGCCACCCTAAGCCAGCAGGGATGCCTACAAACCATTTTCTTACATACTTTTCTTGCCTGTGGCCTGTCTTTGGTCTATGAGTTAATTGATCCAGTATTTTCTGAGATAATTATCTTAAGCTTTGACAGTTCGGTTAGGAAAGCGGTTGCACATGTAAATAAAAAATAAAACCCATATGCTTTCAGCACTCGTGCAATTAGGCAGCAGTACTATGGTTGGCTTATCAGGAACAAAAGTAGAATTTTTTCCTTCTTTAATTGAGGACGAGATTGGCTCTTGATTACTAACCTTGTGGGAGTTCAAAGCTCTGAGAGAGACCTCAACTGTCACACGTGCTGTGGTCATTTGCTGTTTCTCGGTGATGGTAAATGAATACATTTGCACCACCAAATTTAAGTAGTTCCTCAAGGCTTTATGTGATGCTAAGAGAAAGGCTCAGTGTGAAGTTCAGACCAGATCTTTAACTTGCGTGGTGGGACAGCACAGTGTGTTTGACCTCTGCAGAGTTTTAGTCTCTTTTTCCTGTTGATTTCCCACCAGGCTGTGTATTTGCTGGCACTGGTGTGAAGGTTGCAGTCTGCCTTCAGAAGAGAGCTGCGGGCAGAGCATCCTCGCTGCTGTGGATTTTTTTGATGTTTCACACTCATTGGAAAGAAAATGCATCAAAATAGCAGTAAATCAATAATGGATATGAATTAGAGACCTCCCTTTGGTTGTGATTTAGTAGTAGTTTTTACACCAAAGGCTTTTATCAGCATTTAGTGGGAGTGGGGACAGCCATCAGAGTATAATTAAACTCCATTTAGAGGGTTTAATGTGTGCTTTGGTGTTGAGGGAGTAATTCCAAAGCTTAGAATTATAAGGGGGATTTAATCACAAAAGATTAAATAAATCCCAGCTTCATTTGACAAGCATTACACTCTTCAGTAAATCATATGATCCATAATTACTCTCCAAAAGCCTGATTAGCTCCATTCCTTATTTAAATCATATCTCTTCCACAAGTGTCTTCTGGCGTGGCTCGGTCTGCCTTGCCTTTTTGATGCATGTTTTTGCTAATCAGGCTTTTCATCCAGCCAGTTAATCAGCCCTCCCCTGCCATACTCCCTGTTCAGCAGGATGCTTTGGACGTCTCATAACCCTGACTCAGAAATCTTGTGTGGCCAAATGCCCTGAGGTGGGTGATAGCAGGAGTCAAAGGCCAGCCCGATGGAAAGCAGCGTGATTTAAACCTGTCTGAATTCACCCCTGAAGAGGTTTTTGCCAGAGGCTTTCATTCCACCTGTTGCCCTATGACCTCCTCCACTGGGACAGAGACACGCTTTATCCTCTTCATGGAAACTTTTGTTTTTCTTCCCTGGAAACAATACCCTTTCTCTTCTGCGTTCTTGTCCTTTTCTTCTGAGCGGGATTTCTAGCAGGAAAAACCTGGGGTATGTTGCCCCAAGGTTAGTACAATTTCAGTATCATACTGGGTGCGTGTCATTCTGCCAAATGCACATACTTGGCTCAGGAAAAAAATCAAATCTTTTACCTAATCAAAAATTCCTCAGCTGAAGTGCATGAACTTTTCCAAATGCTTGAAATTACTAGTGGAGATGCCTTCTGAAGTGTAATAGCAAACCTGCATGTTCCTGTAAGCGGATATGTGATCTGTTCACATCTAATAGTGCTGGGGAACAACATTTGTCAAGGTTCATTTGGCTACAGTTATCCCTTGTTTTTCCCCCTTTAAAACTCAGTTGCAGAATTTCCACAGTACTTTCTGTTGAGCAACAACAAAGAAATAAAGGAGCTCTCATGCATACTAATGGCTTGCATGTTTTGCCTGAAATCTTTAATGAGTGACGGGACTGTGCAAAGGCCGTTTCCCCTGCATCAAGAACTGGTTTGGAGCTGGAGGCCAGATCCCTGGAGAAAGGCATAGCACTGCCATATTTCCTATGGCTAAATTCCTTCAAAGGAGGCTCAAACCTTCCCACCTGGCCGTGTTTCTCACCTGACTTTAAGCTCAGTTAAGTGACTGGACTGCCTGGGAGCAGGGGTGTGTAAACCCTGAGACAGGTATCGGAGCAATGCTGTGTGAATACATCTTCATTCCACTGTGCTTGGTTTCACGAATCAGTCACGTCCCACTGTTTGGGTATTTTTAATTCTTTTATTTTTTTTTTACTCCATGACTCTCCAAGTAAATAGCAAATAATGCAGAGTGTCTAGAAAGCTAATCCAAACCCTGCTGTGAGGAGGAGGAGCGCTAAATGGGGAAGGATTGAGTTGTTGGGGCTGATGTTGGACAAGTTTTTCTATTTAGAAACTACATAAAAGAATTAAAAATAATTTTAAAAGATAATGGGACAGCAATCTTTCTGTATTCTTTCATTTATGTTTAAAGATTTAAGATTTTTTAAGATTACTGGTTACGGCCAAGCCAAAGCACAAGAGAGGTCCAGTCCATGCTCACACAGTGGTGCAGTCTGCCCCTCTCTGCTGATGATGTGCGGACTACAGAAGGGAATTAACGATCTGTGCTTAATGGAGGCTGCAGGGTTTTGGTTCATATCATGGGGGCTTGGCACTACGTGAGATGTCTGTCACCAGCAACCCCTTTGGGGGGTGTTACAGCACCAGAGCTGGTCCTGAGGCAGATGCCAGGTCTGTGACCTGATGCAGGTCCAAGCCAAACCTCCGAGGGTTAAGAATCATAGGAACACAGAATGTGTTGGGTTGTAAGGGACCTTTAAAGGTCATCTACCCCAACCCCCCCTGCAGTGAGCAGGGACATCTTTAACTAGATCAGGTTGCTCAGAGCCTCATCCAGCCTGGCCTTGAATGTCTCCAGGGATGGGGCCTCCACCACCTCTCTGGGCAGCCTGTTCCAGTGTCTCACCTCCCTCAGTGTAAAGAACTTCATCCTANCGACAATCCCCATGAGACGGCAGTCGCCATGGTTAGGACCAAGGAAGGCAAAGCTTATTGGCAAAGCTTACTAGAAAATTCTGGGGCAGAAGGATCCCCCCAGCAGCAGGGGTTTGGCGATTCAGAGCTGCCGTGTGTATGGCCAGTGCTCTGCTTTGATCGTTTTTCATGGTATGTACTCTTGATGTTTCTGTCCCAGCCTCCTGGCTTCCAGGTGACACAAACTCTGCCAGCAAAAATCTCATTCAGTACACACCAAATCATTCAACACTGGACAGATTCCTGAAAATCAGTCTGTGCTCTCAGACTTTTGCACAAAAAGATTTCCCCAGCGGTCACAGCAGATGTCAGATGTTTTGCTGCTAGCATCTTCACAGTTTCAGCCTTCCTTAAAACAGAGGGATACAGCAAGATATTTTTAAAATTGCAGTCCACGGGAGAGGGGAACTAATTTGCCACATTTCTGCATAAAACTTTTTTCTGTGAAGGTATGATATGAAATCTGTTAAAAAAAAAAAAAAAGGAAATAAAAAATTCCGAGTCCTGAACCTGAAGCAGTCGATGGCATGTTGACTTAAAATCTCCTTAGTCAGGTTCTGTTCATTATCCTGTGAATATCCTGTGGAGTTCTGTTGTACTGAAGACAACAAAATGTATGGCCAGATCTGAAGATGAGACACATCACCAAGGAATAAAGAATGTTGGTTAATTTGACCGAGGGCAACCTGTTATAGGCTTTTCTAAAAATAGCTTTAAGCACGCCAAAATTTAGAACACAATTTGATGTTTTGGAGGGGTTTAAAAAAAAAAAAAAGAAGAAAAAATGAAAAAATTGCCCCAGGAAACAGCCTGTGCTTATAAAAAGCCATATTACTGCAGAGTGCACCTCTCGTTGTGTCAAGTCCAATTCCCTTGGCACAGATGAGGAGCAATGCCAGTGGAGTGGATGCTCCCAACCTCCCTGTGGACCAGGGCGCCCTATGATGCTCCCTTCGGTCCCTGTCACTCTGTGGACCATCTCCTTCATTCCCCTGCGCCGTGGGCTGTCATTAGTCCCCAGTGATGAGAATTCTTTTATCCAGCCTGAATTAATGCACTCTAATTCAAGTGCGACCTCCTCACCCCTGCCATGCTGCAGCTATTATATATGTGCAAGGATTGCACATTATCAGGTACATCCCTATGAAGAAAGATGGAGAGGAATAGGGTCATAGTTCTGTTACACCACTAGGGACAGGGCATAACAAAAAAGGGCAGTATGGAGTATATAAGAGGCAGGAGAATTAGATAGCAGAAAACAGAAATTCCCAGCTCAGTAGAGGCATCCCCATGAGAGGCGCTTTGCTCCCTGACACAGCATACCTTTGCAGCTGCAGTTTAGTCCCAAATCCTGGATGAAACTATTAAGAAACTTGAGGTCTTTCCAAGATTTCAGAGCAGATTTGTGAATGCACCAAAGCCTTTGTTTGACCTTTTCCTGTAATCCCCTGAGTGCAGCATTGTTTAATCAAAAAATAATAATGTAATTATTTTGTGAATAATTACAATAATCATTGCTATGTGATTTCTTTTTCACAATTTTTAAACTAGCAGTCACTTACCAAAAATAGTTGAGGCGTTTACATAATTGAGAGCTTTTAAAAAAGATATTATCTGCTTCATTGTCCTGGTCGGTTCAAATATTGAATAAATCCTGTGCCAGAGAAAGCTACAGGATGTTTTAAGTTGTGGGGGGAAGGGGTAAAAGGAGATGAATCTCACTGGCTTTGGTGAAGCCAAGATCTTCAAAGACAAATGAAGTCTGTTTGTTTAATTTTGGGGCACATGGTGTCTGACAGGAGTCTGACTTCTGGAGTGGAGTGAGGAAGATCTTGAAACCCAAAGCACAGGAGCCAAGACACAAAGATGTCTCAGGTCCCCAGACAAACTCTTTGCCTGAGCAGGTGATGAGCTGGCTGGGTGCTACACCCCCTGAGGGTCAGCTTTCCTGCATGATCGGGCACGGATTACAGGTTTATTGCTGGCCGTGTGGGTTAGCTTTCCATTGGCCATAAGGGCAGTTTAGGGTGCTTTGGGCAGACAGGGCGCAGTGTCCAGGGCCTGAACGTCAGGCTGGAGCTGGGATGCCCCGACTCTACACATTTTGTCATCTTAAAACACCTGTATGGCAAAAGACAGCTCTAGTGGTAGCCGTTAGACTCCACATTATGGATGCCACCTCCTTGGGATGCCACCTCCTTATTGCTGGAAGAGGAGAGAGATGCAGTACTTGGCCATTTCTAATACTCTTTCCCTAAGCTATTGCTGGAGATGGGGCTGGGATAGATGGACTTTTTTTTAACCTACCTATCGCAGTTTTCTGGTCTTATCATCACTGGTTATTTATGCTGCTCTTGTGTCTATTAATTTCCAGAGCTGTCTTGTTTTACAGTATTTCATCTTTCTGGGCATTTGGAGAACACATGCATGTACTTAGTGAGGTGACGGTCTGATTTAGTTTCCGAGTAACTTGAAAATAATACCTCCTAAAAAAACATGAAAGATTTGAAGAGCCAAAATGCTACACTTAAAAAATGGCAAAACGCTCTGAAATTTGCTTTAACAGTTTGGATGCACTAATACATTCCTTTTATCCCTCCTAAACTTCTTGGCTTACTTAAAAGATTCTTCTCCAGATTGTCTCTAACAAATTCATCCTACAGATGGGTTGCACAATTAAAACCAATCTTATTTTTCTTTCTTAAGCTTTCAGTGTTATTATCAAATTCTGGATTGATTGTTGTTTTCTAATCTTAATTATCATGTCATTTTAAGTGCGCAGAGGGGTTTTAAAAATAATTTGAGCTGGGATCATGCCGAAAGCTGCATCTGGATTCCTGGAGGATGAGGGAAGCTTTGAATCAAACAGCTGGCAAGTTTAGTGGGTAGAGGGAGGCCAGCACAGTACTCTCAACCTGTGCAGATATCAACGGGAATCTTGGCTGCTATGGCAGAGTTGCTCAACGTTGTGGTTTCATTGGGAATCTTGTGTTGGAGAATTTGCTTAACACCTGAGCTGCCGATACCTGACTGTCCTGTGAAAAAGCTCTGCTTAAGGGGAAAGGGATGGGGTTTTTTTGTTGTTGTTAGTTGTTTTTAAGCTGTTGTCTGCAGAGGGACTCAAGAAGATGAAGCCAAAAGCCAAAAATGACAAGTGAAGCAACCACCGGCTGTGCAGTATCCCTATGCCTGCTGCAGGCTCCCTCCCTCAGCACTTAGCACTGATGGGATCCCACCAGAATGGGATCCTGTTCCCTCGGGGGCTGCAGCATCCTGGAGCTGCTGGTTTTTTGGCAATTGAGGTGGTATTGTGGTTCCTGCTGTGAGGGTGTGAATGACCCCCTCTCATCCCAGATCAATGAGGTAACTTAAAAACCACAAGAAAAGTCTGCAAGCTGTGCTCAGTGCTCCTGGTTTTCTGGAGACATGTCAAACCTGTGGGGCTCTGCTGGCTCAGGTGGTACCACATCCCTGTGTCAACCCTTGCAGCTTTAGGGTCCGAAGAGAAATTGTGGTTGAAGATCATTTCCCTCTCTATAGCTCTTCTTGGACCTGCTTGACCTTTTATCACATGGAAGTGATAAAGGGATGGGTTAATCTGTGGCAGCATCTGTCCAGAAGAACGAAAGGTATCAGTTGGTTGCCTGCAAGTCTCTGTGGTATACAGAATGGCCTCACTTGGTGCTAGAAGAAGAGGTGACTCCATCATGGGTGGCATCATTGTGAGTGTCCCATTGAAAATGCCATGTTTGTTGTTCTGCTTGTACAAATTGGTGTTTTTCAAGCAGAATTTCATCTGCAGTTTCATGATCCAGGGTACATGGTTGTACTACAAGTTTCTGATGTCTCCCCATCCCCTGGTGCCATCCCCGCACTGCAACAGCCTCACCTCTGCCTGCATGGCAACTCCAGGCTGACATCAAGAACTGGGGCAGGGAACAGATCTTGCCTTTTTGTTGTTGGGTTTGGGTTTTTTTCCTCTTTATTTTCCTTTATTTTGTTTTTGAGCCAGAGAGGTCCCTAAGGCGGATAACGGAGTGGCCCATGTCTGGGCTGGGGAAACACCATAGCAGGTGCGGTGCAGGGACTCCCCTGCGAGCGGCAGGGCTGCTGGGCGGGCTGTGCCCAAAACGGTGCTGTTTACCCACAGCATCATATGCTTGTGCCTTCAAAGAGGATTCCTAAATTTTTATTTATTTTCGTTTAGTACTTCCAACATCACCTGCAAGTGCAGTGTTGCTTGTTTGCGGGCAACCAGAGTGTTGCAGGGAGCACCCCAAAAATCTGGCTACAACAGAGTCCTAGAGCTTGTGAATTTTCCACTGAAATGATGCATGTCCCGTTCTACCCTCCTTATCCCAGTTGACACGGACAGTGTGAGACACCCAAGTCGATTCCAGTTACTAGCGTAAATGTGAAAATTACCTTTTGAGTGTCAAAGCAACAAGTATATCTCATTGCAGGAGCTACCAGGATTGCTAATGCGCAATTATGGAAGACATGTGTGCGTATGTAAATACATTTAGCATATTGTATGCTAATGCCTGAAGGCAGTTCTGGAAGCTGGATGAACTTGCTGCTCTTCGTGTCACTAAACTTAAAACCAAGCATTATTCTCCCTTAACCCCTAATAGCAGAAGTGCATATTTAATTCATTCTTTTTTGTAATCAGAAGCACATTTAATTTCAAACTTCTGATTGTCGTGCAAAAGTTGAATCTGAAGTACTTTCCAAGTTTAAAAAATCATTGTAATATCTAAAAATAAGAAGAAAAATAGCTTGTGTCCAACAATGCTTATTTATAAAGCATTTAAAAGGGGGTAAAAAGAGGAAACAATGTAGTTTTTGTGACCTGAGCCTTTGGCACCCACCCAAACCCGTTTGCATGCTGAGTCCGTCCGTTATACACTTTGTCAAATCTTTCATATAATCCCACTGTCTCTGGTCTTAATCTTAAAAAAATAGGCCTTTGTTTTGTATCTGACTCTAGAGAATAAAAAATAGGAGACTGTCTGCAGTGTTGTCAAACCTGGGTGGGCATTTTAATGTGCCTTATACATTTTTCTACTGTGTGAGGACATTTCCCTCTGTGTGCATGAGTCTGCTGGGTGTCCATTGTTTATATCCTTCGCTGGTGTTATCTCCAGATTCCTCGTCTTCTCCAAGGGAGTGGATTTCACCACAACAACTCCTCTTCCAGGCTAAGAAAAGCCGTCTTCGCTGGGCCACTGGCAAGCCCCACAGCTCTGCTCGGGGGCTGCCAGGGGCTGAGCACTCTTGCAGGGATGAAGCCTATATTAAGCTTTTTCGGAGAAAGAATAGGAAAATTGGAATACCTTCAGAAGGAGGGGGATGTGGGTCTGCTCTGCCAAGGGCAGACCTTGCACACCAGGGTGTGCAGTCAGTGGCTGAGTCTCTCAATAGACTGAAATCTGCTGCCTCCATTTTCACTGTGATTTTAGGTTATACTTTGTGAGTTCCACTGTTTCCTGTAAAGGAGCACTTCGGCTGCAATAGCCGCAGCAGACTTTGTGTGCAGCTGTTTTTTGCTTTTTGTTGATGCAATTGGTGATGTTAAGTGCTGGTCTGTATCTTTGCATCTCTTGGGAGAGCAAGACATTCAGCTGTCAAAATATCACATTCTGGTGGGGAGGGAAGAAAAGGCAACATTTAGCCTTGGATTTGTTGAAATTGTTGTTTGTCACCTATCCCCTCCATTTTAGCTCACAGTTCGAATAGCCTCCCTGTGCTCCCTGTGGTGCTGAAAAAAATGCAAGACCTTAGATGCTCTGTTATTTTAAGATTAAAACAACATTGAGCTGGCCCATGTTATGGAACTAAGAATTGCACTTTGTTGTTTAGTGAGTTTGTATACCATTAGCCTTTTTTTTTAATCTAACCACATTCTTCTTGGTTTTGCCAAATGTCCATAGCTCGAGGGTTATGATCACTGATACCCTGTAACGTGTATTGGGGAAATATTCAGCATTGTGGTCAGACTGGTATAGAAGTGATAAAGGGGTGGGTTACTCCGTGGCAGCATCTGTCCAGAAGAGCAAGAGGTACCAGTTGGTTGCCTGCAAGTCTCTTTTTCAGGGATGCCCATTAGACGATTATTTGCATTTTACAAGTCGGTTGATGAGGCAAAACAGTACTGCAGTGCAAACCATTGCCAAACAGCATGTGAATTTTGAGAGTTACACCACAAGAAAGCCAAGCCTTTGCAAGCTGCAACAGCAGTGGCGCACTGTGTTTCACCCCAATGAGGGCAGCAGAGGTGACACCACCAAGAGCAGAAGGAAGCGCTTGATATGGACATGGGCTTCAGCTGTGGGATCTGTGTGAACTGTGATGTCAGGTAAAGATGTTTTCACTTGTTTAACTGGAGCGGGTTCTTTGGGTCCTATACACAGAAATGGTCCGTGCCTGTTTGCTGGTGAGTCCTCTCCACTGCTAGGAAAATGTGCATGTGATGGGATTACTCAGGGAGCTGGGGTGAGGAGGGTACAGCTGCTCCACACAGCTCTGTGCAATGGTATTACTTACTGACTCAGCACTTCTGGCACCTCCTGTCCACCAATCTGCAATGCCACTGCCTAAAGCACCACCTAAAAACACCAGAATCACTGAGCTGGGTGGTGCTGGGTGATGCCACATGGTGATCCACCAGTCCCAATATGTTATCTTCATGAGTAGCCAAAGTCACAGAATCACAGAATCACAGGCTGGCAGGGGGTTGGAAGGGACCTCCGGAGATCATCCTGTCCAACCCCCTGCCAGAGCAGGGTCACCTTAGAGCAGGTTGCACAGGAACGCGTCCAGGTGGGTTTTGAATGTCTCCAGAGACGGAGACTCCACCACCTCCCTGGGCAGCCTGTGCCAGGGCTCTGCCACCCTCAAGGGAAAGAAGTTCCTCCTCATGTTGAGATGGAACTTACCATGTCCAAGTTCGTGCCCGTTACCCTTTGTCCTGTCCCTGGGCACCACCGAAAAGAGCCTGGCCCCATCCTCCTGACACCCATCCTGCAAGTATTTATAAGCATTGATAAGATCCCTCTTCAGTCGTCTTTTTTCCAGACTGAAAAGCCTTTCTCCATAAGAGAGATGTTCTAGTCCCCTAGTCACTCTCCTTCTGTAGTTTTCTCCCAATTTTCAACCATTTTCAACTCAGGGACTCACAGAGCAGGAGACAGTTTCTATATATTTAGTGAAAATAGTGGATCTCTTTTCTGCAGCTTTGTTCAGTTTTCCCTTTGACAGATGAAAACTATCATCCCTTGGCAAGCAGCTCTGCAGTTCAAGTAGCCATTCTGTGGGTAAAACTGGTGTTTATTTCATTTGTACCTGATTCTTACTAGCTTCATCTGATGCTCCCCATGTCTTGTAATGTGCCAGTGAAGCAATATTGGATGGTGTGGTATGGTCACGCATTTTGAGGGTTTTCAGCTTGGCAGACTCCAATATGTCTTACAGACATTTATTTGGTAAAAGTCACTCCAGCACAAAAGTTCCTTCTGTAAAGTCTCTGTTTCTAATCCCTCATATTGCTTAAATATGATTTCTGGGACAAACATCTTCTAAAATACGTTTTCTGTTAAGTAAAATGTTTTTCATTTCTAGTCAATTAGGAAAGAAATTATTGAGGGACTCGCTTCTTTTCAGGAGATTGCCCATTTGTAAAGGCACGGAGGAATCGTGGCCAGATTTAACATAGGCAGATCTGCACCTGCAAAGCTTGTGGCCTGTTTCTGCTGGCACAGGGACGGTTGACCACAGCTGTGGTGCCCCAAAACCTCCTTAGCTGCCCACTATGGCACTGTTACGGATTTGTGGTAGATTTCCAGGCTTGCTCTGGCCACCTTGTACCGCTGAGATGATGCACTTCTCTCCTACAGCTGGTTCTCCAGCCCCACTGGTGGTTTCTGTGCAAGAGCTGTAACCTGTCCTTGACCTCCAAAGTGCCTCACTGTGTTGGGTTGACATCTGAAAGGCTCTAGTGTGCCAGTAGCCCAGCTCTAGGGTTTGATTGCCAGCCCTGGGCAGTTCTGCCTGTGTGGTCGTGGCTGGGGCCAGCTCCCTGCATGGACCTAGCTCTGAAGGCAAGCACTTCCCAGCCTGCTTCTTTTCAGAGACCATGGGAAACTGTTTCACCACTTGTCTCATGCAGCAAACTCATCGTTGCCTCCCCTTTACCTAAAATGTGGCCCACAGGTGACCTGCAGGCTTCCTGGTTCTCGTCCCCATTGGTGGACCTGGTGTTGTTGATGCCAAGCAGCGTCTCTTCATCCCTCCTTAGGCTGGTGTATCACCATACTGGGGTGAGCAAGGACCGTGAGGAATTCTGGCCTTTGTCAACTTCCCGGAGAGATGGGAACCCAGCAAAGCAGCTGCTCGTCACTTGGCTGGGTGTGCAATGACTCCCCGCCAGGGACGGATGTGCACGGGGGCTTGCAGAGAGGAGTCCAGCCTGTGAGCACCGTGGCTTCTCTGGAGATGTAGGCTCTGCCACAGGCATTTCCCTTAGGTGACTTATTTACACAGAACAGGGATCATGGGATTTACTGATAAACCGTAGGAAAAGGGAGAGCTGGTGAAATGAAGGCTTCTTATCTCTGCATGACGTGGCATGCAACCCAGGATATAAATTACAGTTTTCACCAAGTGCTAATGGAGAGGATGTTCCTGAAAAACAAAGGTAAACCCTGTGAAGCATGCTAAGCAGCTGTGTGCTTTTAAACCAAACTGCCGGTAAATGACTCCTCAGATAACTGCTTAGCTTGAGTATCTGTAAACTGTGGGCATCATTTGGGTGGGAGAGGTGGGAGGCTGAGAAAAGGGTTTATTTCTGTGCTTTCCAGGATGTCCTTGTGGTGGCTGTGAGAGGAGACACAGGCTGGATGCTGATGAGTCCAGCAGCTGCTGCGAGTGATGTTGTTTTTCCACTGTCAGCACGGATGCTGTGATGCCAGGCTGGGTGTTTTTAAGACGACGGATACCTACGATCTGGGGACAAAGCTCCTTCAGTCTTTGTGGGCTTTTTGCCTTTGTCTCTTCTAAGATCTAAACCAGTTCTGCACTTACACAGACTCTCACTTCCTTAAAAGCTTTTGACTTCATAGGCATAAAATGTGTATTTTTTAAGCTGTTGACTGCATCTTTTTTCTGCTAATGCCTAATATTGACCTTGCTTGATCGAGTTGTTATCCCAATCCCTGTTGTCCCAAGTGCCATAGACATAGGCTGATGTGCCTACAGGGACTTGCAGAGCAAGTCTCACCAGGTTCCGAGACAACAACGGTCTCTGTCTCGTGTAGCCATCCTCTCTTGTGATTACAAAGGTAAATAACCCTCTACAGACCACGTTTTCCAAAAGTTCAGGGACAGGTCTCGGTACCCACGTCTGAATCATGTCTTCCCCTAAAGAAGAGTTAGCTTTTATTATTGCTAGAGGTTCAAGCCTATTGCTAGAATATTAACGCTGCTAGTTTATCTTTCTTGAGGCGGTGTAATATTTTCTTGGCTATGTAACCCATCTTCCTGTGCAGCGAACAGATGTTTTCACTGGATTCCTCGCATCTCTAAGGTCTTTTCCCTGGATGTTTTACATTCAGTTAGAATTTATGAATGTGTAGAAGCTCCTTCTGGGATGTACTGCATTTCTTCACAGCGAGTTTCCCAGGGCACTGGGATGTCTGTGGGCTTTCTGCTGTCTCTCGGACTTGTGTGAACATTATGTCTCCAGAACTCTTTGCAGCCTAGGGTCTTGCCACCTTATGCAGCTGATTATTAACAGGCATGAATTGTTACTAACAGCCAAGGCAAGTCTTTATCCTACTAGTTCCCTTCCTTAAGAGGGAAGGAATCCCTAAGAGCAAGAAATCGGCCAAGGGATGCAGGAGGCCTGCCTGGCTAAGCAGGGAGCTTCTCAACAAGCTCAAATGGAAAAAGGAAGTTTATACTAAGTGGAAGAATGGCCTAATCCCTTGGGAGGACTATAAGAATGCCGCCAGAGCGTGCAGGGATGAAACGAGGAAAGCCAAGGCTGCCTTAGAACTCAGCCTGGCAAGGGATGTCAAGCTCAACAGGAAGGGCTTCTTCAAGTACATTGGAGGAAAAAGGAAGACCAGAGAAGCTGTGGGCCCACTGTTGACCGACACAGGAGCCATGGTGACGGAGGATGCGGAGAAGGCGGAGTTATTGAATGCCTTCTTTGCCTCGGTCTTTACTACTCAGCCCAGCCCTCAAGAGCCCCAGGCCTTGGAGAAAGTAACAGGGAAAGAGGAAGACTTCCCCTGGGTGGAGGAGGATCAAGTGAGGGATCAGTTAGGTCAGTTAGACATTCAGAAGTCCATGGGCCCTGATGGGATACACCCGAGGGTGCTGAAGGAGCTGGCGGATGTCATTGCTGGGCCGCTCTCCACCATCTTTGAAAGGTCCTGGAGAACAGGCGAGGTGCCTGAAGACTGGAGGAAAGCCAATGTCACTCCAGTCTTCAAAAAGGGCAAGAAGGAGGACCCGGGGAACTACAGGCCGGTCAGCCTCACCTCCATCCCTGGAA
Source organism: Rhinoptilus africanus (assembly GCA_013400135.1). Taxonomy (NCBI): domain Eukaryota; kingdom Metazoa; phylum Chordata; class Aves; order Charadriiformes; family Glareolidae; genus Rhinoptilus; species Rhinoptilus africanus. The sequence continues at coordinate 207,028 of VXBO01010629.1, forward strand.
AGATGATGGAACAGCTCGTTCTGGGCGTCATCTCAAAGCATATGGAGGAAAAGAAGGCCATCAGAAGTACTCAGCATGGATTCACCAAGGGGAAATCATGCCTGACTAATCTGATCGCCTTCTATGATGGTGTGACTGGATGGATGGATGAGGGGAGAGCGGTCGATGTGGTCTACCTTGACTTCAGCAAGGCGTTTGACACGGTCTCCCACAGCATCCTCCTAGGGAAGCTTAGGAAGAGTGGGTTAGATGAATGGACAGTGAGGTGGATAGAAAACTGGTTGAAGGACAGAGCCCAGAGGGTTGTGATTAGGGGCGTGGAGTCTAGCTGGAGGTCAGTGATGAGCGGTGTTCCCCAGGGGTCAGTACTGGGCCCAGTGCTCTTCAATATATTCATCAATGACCTGGATGAGGGGATAGAGTGCACCCTCAGCAAGTTTGCTGACGACACAAAGCTGGGAGGGGTGGCTGACACCCCGGAAGGCTGTGCCGCCATCCAGAGAGACCTGGACAGGCTGGAGAGCTGGGCGGAGAGGAACCTCATGAAATTCAATAAGGGCAAGTGTAGGGTGCTGCACCTGGGGAGGAATAACCCCCTGCACCAGTACAGGTTGGGAGCTGACCTGCTGGAGAGCAGCTCTGAGGAAAGGGACCTGGGAGTCCTGGTGGACAACAGGATGACCATGAGCCAGCAATGTGCCCTTGTGGCCAAGAAGGCCAATGGCATCCTGGGGTGCATCAAGAAGAGTGTGGCCAGCAGGTCGAGGGAGGTCATCCTCCCCCTCTACTCTGCCTTGGTGAGGCCCCACCTGGAGTACTGTGTCCAGTTCTGGGCTCCCCAGCTCAAGAGGGACAAGGAATTGCTGGAGAGGGTGCAGCATAGGGCTACTAAGATGATTAGGGGACTGGAACACCTCTCCTATGAAGATAGACTAAGGGAATTAGGTCTCTTTAGCCTGGAAAAGAGGCGTCTGAGGGGGGACCTAATTAACACTTATAAATACTTGAAGGGTGGGTGTCAGGAGGATGGGGCCAGGCTCTTTTCAGTGGTGCCCAGTGATAGGACAAGGGGTAACGGGCACAAACTTGAGCATAGGAAGTTCCACCTAAACATGAGGAGGAACTTCTTTACCTTGAGAGTGGCAGAGCACTGGAACAAGCTGCCCAGGGAGGTGGTGGAGTCTCCGTCTCTGGAGACATTCAAAACCCATCTGGACGCGTTCCTGTGTAACCTGCTCTAAGGTGGCCCTGCTCTGGCAGGGGGTTGGACTAGATGATCTACTAAGGTCCCTTCCAACCCTAGGATTCTATGATTCTATGATTCTATGATTCCTTTATGTTGGAAACTGCAAGCTTTTTTATTCTCAACGTTTCCCTCCAGTTTTGAACTTCTCACCCCATAATGTAATATCCAGTAGTAACAATGAATCATTAATTTTTACATGATAGTGCACGTAAAATAGTGAGGGGGGTGGGGGTGGTTTGGTGGTCCTTAGTCTTTCAGCTTAGCCTATGGTTTTTTGCACACATAAGTGTATTGCTGTCCCTCTGGGTCTGATTGGAGTTTCTAACCTTTACGTAAAGGTGCAGCTTTTTGAAGACGACTATTTGTCATCTATACTGGGACAGGTCTGATATGCCCATGCTGCCCCATGAGTAACTGCAAGCACGGCTAATCCGTGCTGTCCCTCGTAGACTTTTCCAGTTGAACATACGCAAACAATTTGAGCTGAAACTTCAGCTTGGCAATATTTGGGTAATAGCTCTGCATATGGGACGAAGCAGTCTTCTGCAACAGGATTACCTCATGGGAGAAGTCCTTCGATTCGTTCCAGTTTGGCCTCAGAAATACGCTTTGGTTTAGTTGGTGAATTTCTAAAAATGAAGTTAAGACAACTAGGGCAATAGTTTAGACAAATGATTAATGAACATTTGTCCAGTTATAGTTGTTTTGTGCAGCTTTTTCATTATCCTAGCGATGGAATAAAAAAAACCCCAAAACATTCATATGTTGTTTTACAGCACATGCCCAGAACTAATTCTTAAACTTACTGATTTAAAAACAAATCTTAAGCTTAAGTGTTTAGAATCAAATTTATCTTTCTCAAGTGAGGTGTTTTTTGCATATCTTCTCTGTCTTTTTTTTTTTCCACTCCCCTCTCTTTTTCTGAAGGAGAGTGTGGTATGTGTTATGGAGATCATTTATCCACTCCAACACATTAAGCAAACTTGGCAAATGGAGGTATGAGTTGCCTGCGCTGACCACGAAGAGAGGACGTGCCTTGGGCTCTCCCACAGTCTCCATCTTTTATCTCACCTGGTTGTGCTGTGCAGTCCCTCAACTATCGGATCATGAGCTTTAAAGCAGTCAGCTTGGGAGCTTTTTTCGGGTCAGACTTTGCATTTCAGTTTTCAGAACTTCTCAGCACTCCTAAATCCCAGTTTGGAATCAGAAAGGGATGTGCGTGCTCAGTGCTTAGAAGATGGGGTGCATCTGTGTCTTTTTCAGGAAAGTGCTGTGTACTTCTTTAGAAAGGAGACTGTTTGGTTCAGGAGTGGGTCCTTCAATCATATTTAACGGTCTTGGATCTCTCTTGGCTTAGCTACAGCTGCTGGGTGTCATTAGGCATGTTGCTCTGGGCTAAGCCCAAAGGGATTTTGGTATTCCAGTGGCTGACTTCTAGGCACCCGGCCACCTAATGAAATCCAGATCCCAAAGTCAGACATCCAGGCACATCCAGGGAAAACAAAAGGGCCTGCGAGAGGGACCATGGCGAAAGCTCATGAGATGGGAGGTGCCGTGTGAGCAAACTGGCGGGGATTTACGTTAAGATATTGCTCAGTGCAGCACTGCTGCTCGCAGCTCTCTCCTGGGGCCGGCTGCTTAAGGCATTGCAGGCACCTTTTTTTAACAGGGAAAGCAGAGAGACTCTTCTGATGAGCAGTGCGTGACAGCAGGAGGTTTGCTTCAGGTGCTGGTGCGCGGGGGCTTGGTGATGGTAGGAGCAAGATCATAGAATCACAGATGCTGGAGCCCTTCTGCTGCATGCCCCAGCAGAAGGGTTAGGGGCCAGGGGCCAAGTGGCAGGGTTGCCAATGTCAGAACTGGTGCTGCACTTGCACACTCTGTCCTTAAATTTATCTCAGCTTCAAGGGCGGGGGGATTGGTTCTTCTCTCCAGCTGCTTTGCAAAGGACCAGGCTGGATGAAAAAAGCTGCATGGAAGCTAGATATCATCAAATCAACATTTGGATACTCGGCCTGTAAAGCTGTTTTAACGAAACCGTGCGTAACGCGTCATGCGCTCCGTCATTTCACAAGGCTGAAATACCTCCTCAGAGAAAAAGCAGCCATGCTGGAAAATGGTCTTCAAAGGTAGCGAAATAATCCCTAAGNGTGAAAACGAAGTTGGGTCTTTACCCAAAGCCGTTGTGGGTACAAATGAGTTGCTCCGGTGGAGTAATAAAAGATATGTTATCCCACGTTTAATGAAAAGCAACAGTGAAAATACAAAGAGCTCATTTCAGGCTTCAGTTATCTGATGTTTATGGCACGCACTGCCTTTTCTAGGGGACGGGGACCCAAGAAGAGTGTTGCCCTTTGAAGTGTGGGCTGGGTGGCCAGTTGCCCACTTGCTGTTTTATGGCTAAATCTGCTTAATACAATCCACTTTCATCTTTCCGGTGGCAGAGGGCTGTGCAGAGGGGAGAGGGCAGAGAGGCTTCTGGATGAGCCCCCAAATGTGCACCGAGGACTGGGCACACCGAGGTGTAGGGAGAAAAGGGGAAGCGGGGAGAAGCGGCGGCTGGGCTCCCTGGGATGCAGAGCACACGCAGCTCTCAGCAGAAGTGAGATGCTTGGCAGGGCTGTGAGGACCACAGGCTTTGCAGTGAAAAGCAAGGAGCAGAGCTATTGTGGAGTGAGTTACTGTTGCCTTTGAGTAGGAATAATGCAACCTGGTCGTAATTTTTGCTCATCCTGTGAGTGTTTTCAACTCTCATTTGAAAGCATTGAGTTATCTCCAGTGGTTAGATCATGGTATTAGGAAAAACAAGTTTCTTGGTGGTGCATTTCCTGCTAACAGAGATGTAAAATCTGTGGAAGAATCCCCACTAACATCAACAAGCTTTGGACTGGGGCCACAGTCCACTTCCAGGCAGTAAAAAGCACTGCACATTTTTTCTATTAAAAGCAATTATTTTACCGATGAACTATAATAAACTGTGTGAGAAGTTTACCTTTGTATTGCCATATAGGAAAAAAAAATCAATGGACTTGAATCACGGTCATGTTTAAATTTTCTTGTATGAAACAGTAACATACTTTTAAAGCTTATCTTACAAAGTATTTTTCCTTGTGCTGAAGTATTTTGCACCAGTCTCATGTTTGCAAGCAAGCCCCCAAAATTTCAAGCAAATGTAATGGATTAAGACAGATTTTTATCAAGGAATTGTGTTCTGACCGTTCTTAAAATAACATCTTTCTTTCCTCAAAAAGTAGATTGGTGTACTGTGATATCATTGTGGAGTCATGACTTTGAGAAACAAACTTATTTATATTAATGAAAAATATTTCAGTTGAAAATGCTGTCAAAACAATCTCCAGGAAAGTCATTGTTGTGGACTGGAAGGAATGCTACTTCACGTGTGTTTAATTATTGGGGGAAAAAAATGAATCTTGCCTTGCATCACAAAAATCAATCTGCAATAACAGGAAATCCTGAGACATTTATGCAGAGGTTCCTCTTTCATTGTAACTGGCAATTGGTTCCAGCTTCTAAAACCTGTCTAATTCTTGACAGCTACAATAATACTGCGTCAGCCAGACTGTACACAGCAATGCTCTGATCGTGACTCTGATTTAATGTTGTAAATCAAAAAAAACCCCAACCAACAATGGAAATGACTTGTTGATATGCGGTGATGCTGTTACTTTTTGGTTATGAACACTGAGGTCAGTAAAAATAGGAAAATGTCCAAAGCCATGAGCAAGGGGATGATTATTATCCTTCCTTCCTCAACCTGTGCATGCCTGGGCTTACACAAGCTAAGGAAATAAAAAGCAAGGTCTGGATTGCTGTTATTTGTGCTGCCCCAGAGGCCTGCACTCCCAGCCGGGGCGGAGGACACCATTGCATTAGTTACTGCACAAACACGGAGCAGGAGGAACAGCCCCTGCAGCAAAACGTTTGTGTTTTGGGGTCTGTATTGAATGGGAGCAAGATGTGGACGCAGGAAACGCTGGGCTTCATCAAAAGCAGTGTGGCCAGCAGGGTGAGGGAGGGGATTCCAGGGGGTCTCCAGTCTCATGAGACCCCACCTGGAGTACCATGTCCAGCTCTGGAGCCCTCAACACAAGAAGGACATGGACCTGNAGTCTGTGATCTTGACATGGATGCTTTCGGTCTTTCCATAATGTGTACTTTTTTGCATTCTGCCTCCTCTGTATGTTCTGTATTTTTCAGTTTATGATAAGTTCTCTATAATGTGGCTTTTTTATCCTCCTTTAATCCATTTTTCCACCCATCACACACACACTAACAGATAGGATGCTCGCTTAAAAAATCCCCACAAAACTAAATTATTGAGATCACGGCATAGGGTAAAGCTTGCACAGGGAATCAGTTGCCAGCTAGGAGGTGGGTCAGTCCCCAGGTCTCACTCCGGGCTCCTGCCCCACCATGCAGAGACAGGCTGGAGGGATCCTGGACCACCCGGGAAATGAATGACTAAGCATGGTGGGTGTGCACAGAGGAACAGCCCCGATGCTTGGCTCCACCACAGCTGTAACTGTAAGATCACAGAATCACAGAATCACAGAATCATAGGGTTGGAAGGGACCTTAGTAGATCATCTAGTCCAACCCCCTGCCA
>VXBO01010629.1:213827-224132 GCA_013400135.1 Rhinoptilus africanus
CTCCTCCACCCAGGGGAAGTCTTCCTCTTTCCCTGTTACTTTCTCCAAGGCCTGGGGCTCTTGAGGGCTGGGCTGAGTAGTAAAGACCGAGGCAAAGAAGGCATTCAATAACTCCGCCTTCTCTGCATCCTCCGTCACCATGGCTCCTGTGTCAGTCAACAGTGGGCCCACAGCTTCTCTGGTCTTCCTTTTTCCTCCGATGTTTTCCTCCGATAAGCTTGCATTTTATCCTTGTATCACAATTATAACTTGAATTCCATAGATCTTACCACGTGCTTTGCAGCCTCTGGATAGGAAGGCAAGCACTAGCTGCTGTGTTCCAGATCCAAGGCAGATACTTTATTGCTGCTTGTTTGCTAGCTGATAATTAGAAAAGACAATAGGGTTAAGCAGGAGGCTCCTTTTGTGACCCCCACTAGTACCTAGAGTGCCTTCAGAAGAGGATGATCTCCAACTACTTTATTTTCAAATTCTTCATGAAAGACTTAAAAACAGCAAACCATGCCCACACTGTTGCATGCTTTTCCACAGCCCATAAAGTTCATGCTCCTCATCAGCTGCCATTTAGCTCGTCTTGAAGGATCATTTTCGAGGCTGTGACATGGCTCACACAGGATTTCTCTTTCCTTTGCCTGACCTGATTCCTCAGGCTCAGTATTTGCTATTCATTTCCTCTGCTAATATTTGTGCTGTGTATTTAGAGAATATGATTGTCTCTTCTCTTCCTACATTCTCCTTCTGCAAGGATTTAGTGAGTAGCTTTTGTGAGAAGCAATCTTCTGTTTACAGGGGACATCTTTTCTTCCTACACTTTGCCAAGGAGCTCATAGACTGGTGTCCAAACACTGTCCTGCAGCTTCCCCATCAGAAGCCACCACGTCTGCAGGCAGGCAAGATGAAGATAACCCTCACCCTGGATTTCTGCCATGTCTGGGCAGCTCACAGGAGTAATAGCACTGATTAGAAGTATGAAGCGGTTTCCGTATGGGGAGGGATTGAACAGCTGAGGATTTATTTTGGAAAAGAAGCAACAGAGGAGGAGTGTCTCTGAAGTCAGGAGTGAATTGTGTGCTGCTTTTCATACCACAAAATCTAAATGAATTTTATTAGATGTCTAATAAAATTATGGGGTGGTAGATTCACGAATGATAAGGTACACATGGCTTCAGAAGCAAATTTAATTCAGGGAAGCAAAGTCCATTCTGAACTCCTGGACATCTTGAATATAGAGCCACCAGCTCTGCCATGCCTGCTCTATTACTTTTATGAATGATAACTGAAGGAAAAGAGAGAGCTTTTTGGACCCAAGTGCTACTTTTGCAAGCAGTAGGTAAAACCTCTGCCATGCAGACTGGAGGCTGTGGTTTATTAATAATGGAAGAAAACAATATAGTGACCCTGGCTGTGAGACACCAAGCCCTGTCCCTACAAGGTGCAGGCTGGGGACTTTTTGCAGGATTTGGGATGCTTTTTTAGAGGGCTCAGGAAGACAATTTCCCTCTCCCGACATCAGCTGTGTATTTTGGTATTGTCTTACTCACGAAAGAGATTGTCTAACATCTGATCAAACCACCGGCTGGCTTGGCTTGGAGAGTTAGACTGCAGCCATACCAAGATCACAGCAGGGCTTGCCAGATGTCTTTATTCATTATTGAGTTACAGAGCCCCCTTTCTAATATTTGGATTCAATGCTTGTTTACACAGGGATGTGTTGGTTTCTCTGTGCCCTGAGTCACTGCCCTGTGAGCTCGGAGCTGGACATGGTTCGCTGCAGTGACAATGGGGCCGTGGCTGGTGGCACAGAGCTGCTTAAAGTTTCTTTAATGCAAACACCTTCACAGAACACCTTAATTTCGGGTCTCAGATTGAACACATGTTGTCTGTCCATGTTACGTATTAAGTCCAAAAGCATGGGGTTGCCTTAACTATTGCCATATGAGTTTACCAAAATTAAATTGTCCTTTCATCAGCAAGATTGAAAGCTGGAGACATGCTTTAAGTGCCGTCAATTTATCTAGTTGATGTCTGTAATGAGTAATGAGTGGTGGCTTTTTTTTTTTTTTGTTGTTTTGATTCACTGTTGCTGTTCTGCCACGTTTGAAAATCAAACCAGAAGTAAGGGCATGGAGAAAAATGGGTGACTGTGGTGTGTAAAAGAAGCATCACTAGGCCAAAAATAACCCATGGAAACAGGACACTGTTATTTACAGTGTATGTAAAAGTAAATCATAGCAAACAAACTGCAAAATCAGTGCTGGAGAATGCATGGATGGTTTCTCTGCTGAAATCAGTAGGCAAGCTCACAGCTAAATTACAGGCACTGCGAGTAGCAGGAGAACAGACCTAAATGGATTGTTTGTAGAAAATGAATGCTCACTTTATTCAGGTTCTTCCTGCAAGTAGAATGAAAGATATCCATTTTTAAATTGAAAGATTTGACATTCAAGCATCAATTAATCTATTAACCATTGCCACCAAAGTTACCCGAGTTACCCGAGACATCTGGGAGCACCACGAGCCTGGATATGGTTGGTAGCAGTAGCACGTTCTCATGGCTTTGGAGAGCAAGATGTCATTCATCCTGTCCGGAGCAAACCCACGGGATTTGGCGTTGGTTGTGCATCAAAAGTCAGGAGCAGATACTAATTATACCAAAGACTTCACAAACAAATGTGTCAGAAATCAGGAAATAACAATACTTGGGGCATACTTTCTCCTGATAAAGTAAGAATTTCATAGTATTTTGTTGCCTGAAACATTTCTGTTTAAGAAAACTTGGAAGTGCTCTTCAAATTGCCTGGGATTTTTTCTGTTGAAAATGTCATCAAAATTGACACAGTCATAGACAACACTTGAATTATGATTAATCAGCATTTTCCACTTCCGGATCTGTCTGGCACTGGGACTCCAGGTCTGCCTGGAGTTTTTGATCAGTCCTGTTCAAGTCACAGACAGGCTACTTAGCAGGGAGCTCCTGAGAGGTAGATGAAAAAGTGAGATTCCGTTTTCAAATCCCATAGTTCACATGTGAAGATATGAAGACAAAATTCATCTGATAAAGTTGTTCACACTTAATCATTTAACCATTTCAATGGGTGCACACATAGATACATATATTTATATGGCACTAGGATCAGATTACTTTGAAAATTAACAGAGCTGAGTTCATTTGTTTCACAGTACAACGGAGCATAAAGTTCTCACTTCTTTGTGGAGCACAACCAGAGCAAATACTTCAAGCAACCCCATCCTCTCGGTTGTTGCCTATGAGCCCTCCCACGACGTGAGAGGGTACGCACCAGTCATATTGTGGGGAATAAGCGCGTTGGGATCAAGTGAGGGGTGAACATGATGGTGAGAGGAGGCTCTGCAATGATGGTAGGAGAGGCTAGTTTGGAATAAAGCAAGTTGCAGAGCATCGCGGTAAAGCAGTGGGGGGCAGGAGCCTGTGGATGCACCCTGCCTGTAACACGCAGCGCCTTACACCATCTCAGCATCCACAAAGTGCTATTAATAATTTTCCTGGGAGCCTGGAGCACACCATTGTTCTACATAATGAAAGGAAAAGTAAATAAAATTACTCCTATTGTAGCTATTTAAAAATACTTGATCTGTGGCATGCCGCTTTTTAAAAATACTCTGGTTTGGGTTTTTCCCTCCATGTGGACTGACTCAGGCACTTTTCCAGTAAGTGCTGTTCAATAAAAAATCTGGTATTGATAACATAGAGGCATTAGGGGTAACCCCTTCCCTCCTGTAATTTCACCAGTAATAATGTAATTGTGTTAAGGATAGCTGTGGAATTTAACTTTTTAATTGTTGCACTGCAAATGAGGCAATAATCAGTCCTTGAACATCCTGATGGGTTGTGAAGTTTCAGAGTGTGTGTCGGGGTTTTGTTCCCCTTTTTAAGTGATAATACATGTTTGGGAGCGGTTGTGGTTCTGACACCCATGTCGAGCATTCTTCAGATGAGATAGCGAGAGATATTAAAAATGCACCTTGCTGTCTTTGGAAACAAAGATCATACACGGCTTCATTGGCCTCTGTCACACTTCTTAGTCTTTGAGGTGTATATGAAACTCTGGATGGCTGGCAGCTACAGCAGGATGAGAAAGTTGCATTTTTTGCAACCTCCAACATGTTTAAAACAGCCTGTGTGTTCACCAGAACTCTAATCCTTTTTTATTTACTATTTTTCCTCCATTATTTATAAAACATCGCCGCAACATAAATATCCTACATGAAAGGCTTATTGCATCCTGTTTAAAATAGTTGTTTTGTTGCGTACAAGCCATATTTCCTGGATACTTAAAAACTAATTTGCCGGCCAACTTCCCCCAGTGCTTATAGGAAGATTTATACTGATGAACGCAGATTAATGTGCGTGAAAGTCTCTGAAGTGCCTGTAGTGCTTGAGCCTGGATAGTAAAGTACGTTTGCTGGGGATTTCTGCAGGGATGCTGCTGTGTGGGGCTTCTGTTTGACTTTGCTAGGTTTTACAAAATTGAAGGAGCTCCATTGTGAGCGGTGCAAGGAAGCTGCCATGGAGCACGTGATATTAAACGGATTACCAAAAAGCCTTCCTGCTGGCTGCGGTGCTCGCCTGCCTACCTCCTGGAAACAAGAACAAGAACATTTTTTTGTGAGGGGAAAAGAACAGCATGTTTTCAGAGAAGTATCATAATTTGTCCCCTAAGGGTTCATTGAAGAATATTCTTTAGAGTAATTATTTTTCATTGGGATAAGAAAGCCTGTAGGATTTTAGATGTTGTGCAGGTTCTGGAAAAATCCCAGCTAGCGAACAAACTTTCTTTTCTCTTTGTGGTAAAAGCTTATTATTCTCAGCAAAGAATACAGCCCGACAAGAAGCTCAGATCTGGCTTCCATTTTAATAGCCCTCCTCCTCCTCCCCTCTCCTCTACTTTCCTCCGGCAGACTTTTGTGTTTCTCGCAAAGGTTTTCATTTTACCACAAGCGTAATTCCAAGATGCAGTAACATTGCTCCCTTTATTGGGTTGTTTTCAGTTGTTGCTTAGTGGGTAATGTGGGCTGGCCCTCCCCATCCGTGCTGTGACTCACCTTGGAAGAATGCCCCCAGTGTAGCTGTACCCCACAGGGGCAATAGCTTTCCAGCCTTGACAGGGCATTGCAAGGTGTATTTTAGTCCCTTGCATCCCCTCTGCTGCTGGTGCTCTGCAGCTTCCCTGGGGCTTGAGGTTAACCTGGTATATCGATATTTTGGCTTTGATTGATACAGGGCAACAGGACAGAAATACCTCCAGCGCTAGAGGGACACCTAGCCCTTTGGATCAGACAGTAAGGTAGAAATGAAGGTGAAAGGAGATGGCTTTCATCTGGCATTTCCATGGTAGCGATCTAAACCAAGCCCGGCAGCGCCGGGAATGCTGAGCATCCGAAGGGAGGATGATTGCCGCCGCCTTACAGCCAGCCCAGGGCTTCCCTTCACTCCTCTTCCACAGAGCGGCCGTCGGCCACCTCCTCCCTTGCACAAACACACCATCTCGACGGCGTGTCGTCCTCAATTACAGCCGTGCAGCTGACCACTCGCGTTCATTAATCATCGCTGGGGAGGAATGCCGGGGAGGGAGCTGTTGTGCAGTTCCCTCTCTCGTGTCCTTGCTGATACAAGGTCTTCTCACGTCCTGGTATTAAAAACATGACTCCCTCTTTATCACTGTCTGCAGACAGGGTACAGCTGCCGTCAGCAGCACCAGCCACCCGGAGGTGCAAACAGCCTCAGCCTTTCGCTAACCCCGTTTCTCGTCTGTGGGTGCTGAGGACAACCTCATGAGTGGTTCCAGAGGTGGAACCATGTGTCCTACACCAGAGCAGATGCAGGTATCCTGGCTGGTGGGATGGGCGAGGGGAAAGCCTCAAAGAGAAAAGCAAAAGGTGTTAACACTCAGTGTGTCTCTGCAGCACTGGAGCAGGGAGTTTGCAGTGAAGACGCGTGTTTCTGCAGCAATACAAAGAAGCAGAGGGTCAGCTCTGCTTGGGTCCCCAGGGACGGCTGAGCACCAGCGCGTCCCCTCCACCCCACTGGGGCTTGAGACACTCAGCTCCCTGCAAGATCAGGCCCTGGAGTTAGTAAACACAGACAATAAGACTTGGGTTTTTCTCCCCCTGCCTCTAGTGTTTTCACTGCCAAAACCAAACTTTATGTTTAACAGATGGAGCCAGTCTGCAAACTCAGAGTGCCTGCTCATCTCCCAGGCTTGACCTTCGCATGTAGAAAATGGCAGGGAATTTATACTAGCTATTTTAGCAATCTCTGGCAGTTTGATTGATTTTGAAGTGCTACAAAACATGTTTTGCATTTAAAACAGAGTTCATTAGAATAGCTGGATTTGCTTAGCATTGTGGTGATGTGTTTAAAAAGAAAACTGAAGAGAAACCTAATAGTATAGATGGCTTTCTGTCTCAGCCAAAGATTCAAGAAGTATGAAATTAAATAATATTCTAGCACGGAGTCAACTTTTGGGCTTCAAAGCAGGACCTTATTTAAAGTCACTTGGGGGTAGTGGCTATTTAACTAAACTTTTAAAGCAAAATGGAAGACATAGTCAGCTCTTGCTTTGCAAAACGATCCACTGCCATGAGAAGTTTCTGTCCTGTGGCTTATGGCTCCCCTGTGTTCAGCAGAGTGAAGAGAAAGGAGATGGGGAGTGATGCCTGGCAGTCCTTGACATGCAAGTATGTGAGGAAGAGAGGGAGGAAGAGGCAACCCCTTATCTGTAGGGCAGCAGAAGGTACCCAGTGCTTCTATCCCACGCATGACAATTGCACAGCAGAGACCTTTGTGGTGGTCGTGGGTGGATGAGGCTGTGCCAGGACATCTCTGCCCCAGCCAGTGTCCCGAGGAGGGGTGGGAAGAAGGTGGGATGGAGGATGAAATCCCCTTTTACCTGCACCCCCAGCATTCCCCTTCTTCCTCAGCCCCCTGCTCGCCCTCCTCTCTTCTCTGGAGGCTCAAATCAAGAAGTTTTTATCTGCACAACCCTTTGCTTCTGGGAACGCTGGAGGAGGATGTGGAAAAATGAAGCAGGGGCTGAAGAAAGGGAAGGCTGGGGAGAGCTGGAGCTCACCTTCCAACTCTTTCTCTTAGAGGAGAAATATTTTGTGCCCTTTTCTCAGGTGATACCTGGATGGGGGACCTTGGTTTGCAGTAGTAGTAAGCACTCGCAGCTGCACCTGGAGTCAGTGGGACCAGGCTTTGAACCAACAGAAAATGGTGCAAAACCTCTGAAAACGCAGCCTCTTGTTAAGGTTCTTGTTGCTCCACAGTTAAGTGGAGATTTTTTTATCTTAATCTCCCTGTGTTTCAGCTCCCTGCCTGGCAAAGAAAGGAGGAAACCGTCCACCAGATTCACAGAAACTGCTTATCTTTGTGTGTATCTAGAAATGTGTGTACCTAGCTCAGTGCATCAAATTAGCTGTATAAAAAGAAATACCTAATCATTAGAAAACAGCTCTTGGACAACTCATTCATCTTTCTTTTCCCACTGGTAAAATCCTGATTCTGTCTTTTGCGCACAATGCAATGTTTTTAATCCTATAATCTTTCCTTTTGGCTTCAGTTGCTGATCTCCAATCTGAATCCTATAAAATGCTTTCTGGAAATGTAGGCATGTTGCTGGAAATGTATGCACACTAGTAAATTTTCTTTATCTCCCATAGCAGCAATACTTTCAAAAATCTCTGTAGCACAGATAAGGATGTGCTGCACATGAATCTGTCCTTAGCTGACATGTGGTTTTGAAGTGTTTTCTTAGCTCTTTGGTAAGATCACTTTCAGTGTTTCCTTTGCATCTCTGTGTACTTGGTCAAGAATTTATTGCAAAAGGTGAAATGTCTTTTCCAAAAATGTAAAAACACAGATCTCATCAAACGCCACAGAGAAGTCCATAAATGCCATGCAGATCATATAACTGAGTAAGTGAATGAATTGTTTGAGCTCAGTGAGCACATTGTCCAGTCACTTCTGGGGTCCTTCTTATCCGTTCACTGTCGTGGACAGGGTTTTTTGTGGGCTCTTCTCATCTCCTTTCTGAAGCTGTTTTTTTCACGTTGGTCCAGAGGTGAAGCAGCTGCCTGCCCGAGCAGTGATGGGCAGTGCTCCTACTTCCCTTTTTCCTCCTGCAAATCGATCCTGTCTTGTTTGTCTTGCCCCAGCCTGAGCTTTACTTTCATACTGCAGGGCCAACAGCACAATCTTGCGAAATATTTTCAGTTTTGAGGAAAAAACAGCAATGCTGCTCCCCCTGTCCATGCAGCACTTCCAGCACACGTCGCATTGCATTGGGGATGCCACTGTACCTCCTCTAAGCCCTTGAAAGAAGAGAAATAATAAACACCACCTGGAATTAGAAACGTGCTAGTCATGGCATGGCTGCTACCTGCGGGGTTAACATTTTTTTTTCTCTGTTTTTTCATCTGCACGAAGGACAGCCCCGGAGCAGCCCTGTTTTCTTTGGCTGCTGTGCTATCGCGGGGCTGTGCTTCTCGCCAGCGCTCTCCCACGATCCAGCCCTGTTCGTCTTTTGGGTCTAACGCTTTTGTTAAATGATTCTCCACTGCTGATATTTATGTGGGGCAGAGTGTGCTCAGGAGAGGCCTGCCGAGATTTATATCCCGTCATGTAAAGCATGTTTTTGGAAATAATGGCATAATTGACTAAGAAAACAACTCCCTTTTGCAACAAACGAGCCTGTCGTGATGGTTAAGCACAGTGACCAAGGGCCACTGGTGAAACTTCAGCTCTTGAAAAATGACTACTGTATTTACGATGTAGGGAAAGCTTACCATGTGCCTCTCTTAAATTAGCAGAAGTATATTGGGTTATAACCAGAGCTCAGCTAGAAGAGGGTGTCAGTACAGCCACTAGTTCCTCAAGTGTTTGAATTATTTCCTTTTGGGTGATGCTTTAAGGATTGTTCCTTGATTTTGGTTTCTGAGTGTGACACTGCTAAAAATATCAGCAGTTTTCTTGGAATTTGCAGTGTGTTGCATTCTCAAGCAAAAGCTGAAAGTTGCGAATTAGTTGGGGAAAAAACAGCAGTAGCTTGGGGATCTGAGCTGACTGGGATTTGGGGTTGGGCAAGCAGCTATTGCAGTGGTTTTTCAGGCCCTTCAGTGTGAGCGTTTGCCACACAAAGCGCTGGTTCAGGGAGAGCCCTGTGACCTGCGGGCACTGCTGCCTCTGCCTCCATCAGCAGCCTGTGGTCACTGGCTCGCAGGGCTGTTTTCTTTCCCGGAGCAGGGAGAGCAGTGGCCACGGGTGTCAGGAGGGGACGGCTGTGTTTGAGGGCAAAGACTTGATGCGAGCGCCTGCTTTTTTTTTGCGGGCAGTGGTCTGGAGTATGGGAGGTCCCTGCTGATGGGAGTGCTTTGCAGTGAGCTTTTTCATCATGCCAACCTTGTGAAAACCCGTGAGAAACCTTTTGCAGTAGGATGCGCAGCTTAACTGTGTGGGTGCAAGAGTCTCTGTCTCCCGAGTTTTCTCAAGGAGAACAAGGACTTGCCTGTTTTCTTATGCATTTATCTAAGCTGATGACTTAACAGCCTGTGTTAGTACACACTGCTGCCTCCTTTTAAGGGCTGCTGCGAAAGACCTTCTCACTGGGACTTTGGTTTTGGTCTTAGTCTTTCAATGCTGTCTCTTATGCGGTTGACATAGCAAAGCCAATACCCCATAATTTTTTTGCCAGTTGCATTGCCACTGCTGGCTGGTTTTTAGCCTTTCTGCCAGTCGTACATTTCCACGGGTGACATGCCAGAGGCAGATGGGGTTTTGGAGGAGGTCAGCCCTGGAGTTGGTTCACATTGCAGTGGCCGGAATGGAGGTTCAGAAACCCCTGGGTGAAATCTCCTTGCTGCAGCTCTAAGACATGAAAACCCCCAGTATAAAGGCTTGCTGCTTGTCAGAATGCCAGTTCATGTGTCCGTTTGCCCATATGCCCATACGTACGTGTATACTGGCCCACTGTGAGCCCCATCTTGCACACTCATTCAGACCAAATCCAAACCTAGCCCATGGCTCAGCTAGGGTGAAGTACAAGCTGAAGTTCAGTCTTTGCATGGAACATCTGCTGGCAAAATAAATACTGCAACAGCCTCCTAAATCCACATTTACTTTGCACCTATAGCTTGCATTATGAAATGCAGTGAATCCCATCACATACTCCACACGTTTCCTGTTGACAATGAAGCAGTAGAAGCAGGCTGGTATCCATCCCTGCTGGAAACGTTCATGTCAAGGTTTCATTCCAGGAAAATCATTTG
>VXBO01010629.1:224197-264723 GCA_013400135.1 Rhinoptilus africanus
CCAGGAAAATCATTTGGTTTGTTCTGTAAACTAACTGAGCTGATCCATAACCTTTTGTTGGGCTGTGCCAGGGACATGTAATGCCGTAAGGGGGGAGGCCTTTTCCACTCCCTGCACTTCAGAGCACTCTCTGGGTCAGGTATGATCCCGGAATGCAGCTGTAATCCTCGTTTGGTTAGAGAAGACCATTTAGCTTGCTGGGTGACATCGGAATTACTACTCCTTACACGGGAGAGAGATTATGGCCATGTGGTTTTCCTTTCAGATTCGGGGTTTGGTTTCCATTTACAAGTGGTTCTTGTAAACAGAGTCTCTCTGCTTCATTTTTGCTAAAAGGCTTCTTGTCATAACACTGCGGAGGCTGCTTTATCTTGACTTCAAAGGAGCCCAGGTAGCTGGGCAGGCTGAGAGCAAGCCGCTCTTGCTCAACATTCCCTTCTACAGCTAGAGCTTGGAAGCGACTCACAGCAGACCGTGCAGCCTTGGGCCACCGGCATTCGGCTGATAACGATTTCTAAGGGGCTGAGATAGCATGGTGGTGGGTAACTTAGAGCGGGCTCAGATAAAACGCTGGTAGATGATAGCAGACAAGCGGTGCGGACTTCTGCTGAGACTACCTCCCGTCTACGTCTGGTAGCGTCTCTGCACCTGCCTGTGCCAATGGGAATGGACAGGCTTTCGCTGTGGTGCCCACCCAGAGCCAGTCTGAGTCCTGTGTGAACCTCCTTCATCGACTAGCCTCCACCTCACCCCAAATACTGCAGCTCAGCATTGCAAGAAAAAGTGCTTGTTATGTGGTTTATTTAAGTCTGCTGCCTCGTCATTTGCTTGGGTCCTCCCTGGATTTGATGAAGTGAGACATGGCACAGCACTGCTCCTGATACTCCTGCTCCCCACTGTTCTTAGGTTTCAGCTCTCTGTTCCACCTCCCTTTCACTTCTTTTTTTTTCTTTTCTCTTAAAAGACCGTGCTTTATTTACACTTTTCCCTTCCAGTACCATTCCATGCTTTTGAACTTCCCCGTCCCTTTCCTCCGGACCTTTTACATCTGAAGATCTCCCCCAGAGTGTGCCTGTACAGCCATTCTCTCACAAGCTCCTTGGGAGCTGAGGATGCAGTTCATTTTGGATCTTGAGTTGCCTTCAGTGATGCTGTCCCAAAGCTGTAGGTCCTGGGAGCCCCTTTCACTCGCTTGCAAGTTGGTGGGTTATAGGTTGGTTGACCCCATATTCCATTTGTGGGATGCAGCAGAGGTAGAGCTGCTGTGCCCTGGGGCTCCCGGGTGATGCAGGGGGCTGGGCATCCATCCTTCAGCTGAAGAGTGAGGAAGTGGTACCCAGGCTCTCCCTAGCTCTTTAGGCACCCCTGTACAATGTCCCTCCGTTGTCCCTGGGGGTGGAACCACTAGCTCCAGACACCTCAGTGGCAGGGGAAACAGGTCACTGCGACGAAGGGGCAGCTCCGTGGTGTCATCCCAGTCGCAAGACTGCCTCATTGCTGTCCCGCTTTCACAAGACGGTGAAAGGTCTTTCTAGGTCCTTTGGGAACACTGGAGCAAGGAAGGTAGGTTAGTGCCCTCCAGAACCCTTGTGCAGTTGTTCAGCAGGGAGATGCTGAATTTCCGTGCAGATCAAGACCTGCCTTTTCAGCTCGTCCTGCCTGTGCTCCTCTACTTTCAATTCAACAGGGATCTTAAATGTTCCTTATTTGGTTTTTTTTTAAATTATTATCATTATTTCCTCCCTTCTGTGGGGATGCCATGCCAGACCTTAGAATCATAGAATCATAGAATCATAGGGTTGGAAGGGACCTTAGTAGATCATCTAGTCCAACCCCCTGCCAGAGCAGGGCCACCTTAGAGCAGGTTACACAGGAACGCGTCCAGGCGGGTTTTGAATGTCTCCAGAGACGGAGACTCCACCACCTCCCTGGGCAGCCTGTGCCAGTGCTCTGCCACCCTCAAGGTAAAGAAGTTCCTCCTCATGTTTAGGTGGAACTTCCTATGCTCAAGTTTGTGCCCATTACCCCTTGTCCTATCACTGGGCACTACTGAAAAGAGCCTGGACCCATCCTCCTGACACCCACCCTTCAAGTATTTATAAGTGTTAATTAGGTCCCCCCTCAGACGCCTCTTTTCCAGGCTAAAGAGACCTAATTCCCTTAATCTATCTCCATAGGAGAGGTGTTCCAGTCCCTTAATCATCTTAGTAGCCCTATGCTGCACCCTCTCCAGCAATTCCTTGTCCCTCTTGAGCTGGGGAGCCCAGAACTGGACACAGTACTCCAGGTGGGGCCTCCCCAGGGCAGAGCAGAGGGGGAGGATGACCTCCCTCCACCTGCTGGACACACTCTTCTTGATGCACCCCAGGATGCCATTGGCCTTCTTGGCCACAAGGGCCCATCGCTGGCTCATGGTCATCCTGTTGTCCACCAGGACTCCCAGGTCCCTTTCCTCAGAGCTGCTCTCCAGCAGGTCACCCCCAACCTGTCCTGGTGCAGGGGGTTATTCCTCCCCAGGTGCAGCACCCTACACTTGCCCTTATTGAATTTCATGAGGTTCCTCTCCGCCCAGCTATTACTCTCTCGCTTTCCTTTCCACCTGCTGGCCTGCAGGAATGAACCCAGGCAGGCTGAGGTGAGGAAGGCAGCCGCGACCGTCCAGCGCATACTCTGCTTGGTGCAGTGGCCAAGCTCTCCCTCTGCCAATGTCCAACACACATTGGCTAACCCAGGCGCTGAGGAAATCTGGATGTGATTCCTCATCTGTTTAAAAAGCCCAACTATTTGAACGCCCTGCTGAACCCAAGACAGGCGGGTCTCTAAGGCACCGTGAATGCAGTGCAGCTGAGCACCACAGCGATGGGTTTGTTTTTAAGCGCGTTGACGGTCCTGTTGTGTTATCTGAGGGCTTCAGCCATCTCTTGTGTGTTTCCATGAGAAGTGGTGCCGTTCTCTCGGCTTCCTACTCTGAACCAGACGTGCCTACATCAAAATGTGTTTGCCGAGTGCGAAGCCATTAGTGTTTCCAGAGATGATCATCAGTGCATTGCTGGCTGATGCATTTGTTCTCTCCTCCTGTGTTTCCAAGTAGCAAAGAATGTATAAGTAAATAGTGAT
Source organism: Rhinoptilus africanus (assembly GCA_013400135.1). Taxonomy (NCBI): domain Eukaryota; kingdom Metazoa; phylum Chordata; class Aves; order Charadriiformes; family Glareolidae; genus Rhinoptilus; species Rhinoptilus africanus. The sequence continues at coordinate 227,315 of VXBO01010629.1, forward strand.
TTGCGGGGGGAGAAATTGGTAATGGAAAAAATAACTTGAACAAGATTTGATAAAAACGCAGTGTTTTGATTCAAACTCATGGGTTATAAGCATTTCCTGCAGGCCAGTGGGAATTGGAAGACTGTCTTTGTGGGACTTTGAAATCTTAGACATTTCAAATGTGAGACAATCTCTGTGCCTGTTACAAAACATCAGACAGCAATCAAGTTGTATTTTAGCAAACAGCTATTTTAGGTAGTACATCCAGCAGAACAGACTCCAGCCTCTAGCTTAAAGATAGGTCACAGCGTTTCTTTTAACCTGCCATCGCTATGAGTATGTTAATACACTTTTGACTTCTAGATTTTGAACCCATAGAGGGATTACTGGAGGAGATTGACCGGAGGAGATTAACCCCTATTATTAGGAGTTGAGCTAAATCTTGGGTGAAGGCATTAAGCTGAACCAAGAATCTGTGCCACTGGCAAAGTTTCTGAGTAACTCCCTAACTGGCAAAATGCTTCATCTTGCTTGGATTTAAACCAGACCTACTCCAAGCAAGTTGATTATCAGACCTGTTCTCCTCTCACTGGTTGAATGATGGACCGCAGCTGCCTGGTCCAGGACCCCCTCCATGCCGTGAGGAGAGGGATGAGCCAGGCGGTGGTGGGTGCGAGTCCCCAGCCCCAGGAGCCAAGCCTAAGCCAAGCCACTATCTTGCTGTAGGGCTCTTGGTCGGTGCATCGCCCAGTGACCAGCTCTGAGCTCACTGAGCCCAGCTGGCCGTGCCATCATCACTGGGATGAGATCAAAGTGAGGACAANAAGGGAGACAAAATGAGGTTCAAAGGCTGAAATAAAAAAAAAAAAAAAAAAAAAATCAAACAATGCAATTTAGACTTAGAATAGAATGGTTTGGGTTGGAAGGGACCTTAAAGATCATCTAGTTCCAGATGCCCTGCCCTGGGCAGGGACACCTCCCACCAGACCAGGCTGCTCAAAGCCCCATCCAGCCTGGCCTCGAACACCTCCAGGGATGGGGCAGCCACAGCTTCTCTGGGCAACCTGTGCCAGTGCCTCACCACCCGCACAGGAAAGAATTTCTTCCTAATATCTAATCTAAATCTCCTCTTTTCGGTTTGAAACTGTTACCCCTCATCTTATCACTCCACTCCCTGATAAAGAGTCACCCCACAATCTCTCCTATAGTCCCCCTTTAGGTACTGGAAGTATTTCCCCCAAAACACTCGTGCTTGGGGGTTTGGAGTGTCCTTTTTGCCTTGGAGAAGCAGTTGGTCACTTCTGATCTGCAAACGCCACTTCTCAGTGAGGATCTGAAACTCTCAGATTCTTCTTAGTTTTCCCTTAAAATCAGTAATTTTCTGAAGGTTTCCCCTTCCTCCAGTGAACTGTTTGTCACCCCCCCCAAAAAAAGAAGAAATTCCCCAGCTCAAAGCCTGGGTGTCCTTGAGGCCAGAGGAAGAGTCACGAGGTTTGCTGTGTCTCTTCAGCCTGGAAGATTCACTCGTAGATCGGCTGGGTCCAGACTGGTGCTTCCAGGCTGCCTGGTCGGTCATGCTTAATTGCTAATTAGGTAGCTCCATCCCTTTCTCTGGGAATTATGATAATGAACATAAGGAACTGTTTATTCTAAATGAGACTTCCCGAGGGTAACAGCCTCCTCGGTGGCTGTAGAAATGGAAAGCAAGCCCGAGGAAACACCAGGGCGCTGTGGTTTTTGGCAACAGATTATAAACATTTCTCTGTGGATGGAGAAGAGCATGTAATTTACTGCCCAGCTCTAACAAGAGTGGTCTTAACTATTTTGCTAGTCTCTGTCAGAACACAACAGCTAGATCCTGGTCAGAAACTGTGCAGTTGACGTTTTTGTAGGTAGCAGCATAAAACTTACTGGACTTTACCTGTGGAAAATTAATCCATCATTTTTATAAGATCTCAGGTGTTCCTGTAGCTGCTCCATTGCTTGTGGAGAGGCAGACAGGCCCTGCCAGTCCTTCTTTAGAGGACAATGGTGGTGGGATCAGGTAGCACCTAGACACTTGTGCAAGTGTTTTCAAGGGCAGCAGGCTTCTGTTGGACTCCTTGCTAGGTTTGCATCGCACAGGTAAAAGGTGATGATCTAAAGCCACTAAGCTTCCTCCTCAAGCACAGTCCTCAGTCAATTTTATCAATCCCCAGCAGTATTTACTGCAAAGATCTTCTCCTGACAAGAACTGATCACAGTTGTTGCTCTACTGCAACTAGGGTGACATCCCAGCGAGCAATAAAAGTCCTGTTGTCCCTGTTTTACCCCCCAGGCCATAGGACTGGAGAATATACCAACAGAGAGCATGACAGATGGATGCAAGCTGCTGTCCCGCTGCCAGGCCCATGCTAGCGCTGGCTAGCACCATTCAAGCACATTCAAGACTGGCTTCGGCATCTTTGAACACTACTGCATTTTTGAACAATACTGCACGTGGCCAGTGAATTGAATTAACTAAAATTCAGAGATCCAAGCTGTCTGCCAGCGAGAACAGGACCTGTGCCATCTGGTAGTGAGCATGGGCAGTGCCCACAGCATCCTCGCACAAGCTGTTGGAGGACCATCAGGCAAGGTGGGGTCCATGCTCAGTGGTGGGGCACCCTCAGCTGGTTCCTCAAGGGGGCTCAGTCAGGGACCCTGATACCAGTGTAGGAATGGCACACTGGGCTAGAAAATGTCCAGACCTAGAGAAGGCAGTTCCCATTCCCATGATTTTTCACCCCAGCCTGTGTTTTACAGTTGTCCCACTGTAGACATCCACCAGCCCCTGGGCGGTGCAGGGTGCCTGGGCTGGCACTGAGCTCCTGTGGCAGCCCTTGGTGTCACTTTGTGATGCTCTGACTGCATCTTCTGCAGAACTGCGTCTGTTAAACTATTCTGGCAGATAAAGTAGAAGCTGGATATTAACTGGAAGAGTACAGGAGGGTAAACATCCTCTCTGATGGCTTCAAGGAGTGCTCAAGGGAATGTGGTGTGTTGGAAACAGTGATCAAATGAAGTCACCGTTGCACACAACAGTGACCCTGTGAACATGCAAAGTGCTCACAAATTAAGAAAAGCCAGTGTTAACCTCATGCCAGCATAATTTGCACTGGACTTCTGTGGTCCTCTGTTATGATTCAGCATTTAATTACATGATTGTAGTCTGGGGGTTTTTTCTAGTTCTGTTTCTGGAAGGGTTTCCTGAGCTGTTCAAACACAATGAAATTTTAGTATTGCAACATCTCCCTGGTTTACAAAACAGCTTAATCCACAGGGAGGGTGACTAGAGCTATGCAGCTGAGGGGGCGGTTGCCCTTGTCTGCAGGTCTGGGAACAAAGTTCNCATTGTGAGCATCTGCACCAAAACCAACCTCCTGCTGGTTTTGGTGCAGATTTCCCCATTTCATGTCCCTTGACCGCCTGCAATAGCAATGAAGCGGTGAAAGGTTTTTAAAAAAACTGGATAACCCTGCTGAAAATTAGAACAGTAAAGCCCAGGTTTTCCCTATTGTCACTTAACCAAGTCACGGGATTTAGGAGATTTGCCATGCCATTGCCAGGCTGAGCTGCCCTCCAGAAGTGTCTGCCCTTCTCTGTTGAATACAGGAGGGACTTGTGCTTAGCCAGGCATTTCTCTGTGCACGCTGAATTTGAGGTGGAATTCAGCTACTTCACAGCAAATCATGTATAGTTACAACAAGGGATGTGATGGCATCAGTTATCCTGCGTTAATGTGGGAACTCTGTCGTGCTCCTTATGTATCTGCCTTCCATGCCCTGTCATAGATGCGGCTTGAAAATATATTTGGTAGTAAATGTAAAGAATTATCTAAATGTGATATCTGAGAAATCTAAGTAAGGAACTATCATTTTTCTTGGAGATCTCTTTATGTTAAACTGAGTTTCTATTTGCAGCACTCATACTCTAGTGGTTAACTTCATAGAAGCAAAAACATATTATTACTACTACTACCAGTACTAATTAGGAGTGTAGAAAGGTCCAGAAATCCAAGTCAGAGAAAAAAATGTAATACAACACATTTCTATATGAAGGTGAACTTTTTATTTCAAGGAAAAGTGTGGAGTTTTGTGCCAGCAAACACCACGTGAGTTCTCAGTGGGAGCTGCAAACTCTGCGTGCAAGAAGGAGAGCGTGGTGGTGTTTTCAGGTTATGGACCCCCCTGCACATGGTATTTATTCCTTCTGAGCACCAGTGCTGTGGGTTTTGCTGGATCCTTCAAAGAACGAACAGAAATACAGGCTCAAGGTGACTCACTGCCGCCCCTCGTTTCTCAGTGTCCCTATAACTGGGATTGCTTCGGTATCTCCATGTTACTAAGGGCTGCAGGTTTTTCTGCTGCTCGTAATGCAGTCTGCAAACTTCATTTGTAATGAAGCACTCTGCTTAACGCCTTACCTTTCACTTGATTTTTATTGTTGCATTTTAGGAGATCCATCCACAGAAGTGTCTGTGTGGGCAACAATAAAAAGCCAAAGATTAATTTATTCTGACTTATTATCTCCAGTTGTGATGGATAATAGATACTGGATTTCTGTTAGTATTGTGATTCATTTAAATAAAAACCATATGCCCAACATCAGCGCCTTGGAGATAAGTCAGACATCTGGCTGGGATTCCACGTTTGGGAATGTAAATGATGCAGATGGTGAGATTATAATGCACACTGTGCCCATTGGGTTATAACAGTGACGAACAAGCACTTCATTAGGTAGAAAAGCGGGGGAAAAAATCCTAAGCAAAAGGTGAAATTTCTTAAGGAATGTGTGTGGTATTCATTTCAGTTCAGAGCTTGCATGAGTGTGTTTGGGGGAGTCTGCTTTACACCGCATGCCAAACCTTTATTCCAAATGTGTTAGAGTGTGCCAGATATAATATAGCGCTTTCAAACAACTTTGTAGAATCAGATTGATATCTCAGGCTGTAAAAATGTCGGGTTTTTTTCCTTGAAGTGTTTTGGGAATAAAAACCAACTTGTGAACAGAGTAGGAAAGGAAACAACTAGTTTCTTCCATTCTACATAAATATTACCTCCTTAGACAAGAGAGTAGTGATGTGAACTGTGGAGTGAGCTCAAAGACAGTGCACAGGTATTACATGTAGATAAATTGTTAGGAATGTAGAAGCAGTCCAAATTGACACAAAAGGCGTGTTCTGAAAGGAAAAGAGGTATGAATTTTGCAATGATAATCTTGTCTTTGCTGATGCTGATTTAGCCTCTGATCTAAATTCAGCATTGTCTCTACAGGGTAACACAGCCCGATGCCTTGAGTGCACAATGTGTTTACCTGCAATATCACTTTTTGGAGACAACATGCGTTCTCCTGGGAGAGCTAAAATTCACTCAGGCAGAGCCAAAGTGATTGTCACCCATGGTCACACCAGCTGTGACAAGCCAGTCAGAAAAAATACACTACTCTCTCATCTTCCAGACTTCCTTAGGGGTCACTCTACTTTATACTTATTTAAGTACGGTATCGAGTTGAAAATGACTGGAAGTTTTAGTGATGGCGTTCATAGCATGAAACATGTGAGAGGACCATAAGTTAATAGGAAGAAATCACCCAAACTTTCCCAAGATTTTTACTTTAGGTGAAGGTGGCAAGTCTTGCCCATCATCAGGGTTGGGGTTCGTCCTGGGCAGTTGATCAGGGTGGCATCTGACGTTGCTTGCAAAGGCTGAGGGGAGACCTTATTGTTCTCTACAACTGCCTGAAAGGAGGTTGTGGAGGGGGGGGGTCGGTCTCTTCTCCTAAGTGACAGGCGACAGGACAAGAGGAAACAGCCTCAAGTTGTGCCAGGGGAGGTTTAGGCTGGGTATTAGGAAAAAATTTTACACTGAAAGGGTTATTAAGCATTGGAACAGACTGCCCAGGGAAGTGGTTGAGGCACCATCCCTGGAGGTGTTTAAGAAACGGGTAGACACAGTGATTAGAGATAGGGTTTAGTGATGGCTTTTGTTAGACTAGATGATCTCAAAGGTCCCTTCCCAACTAGGTGATTCCATGATTCCATGCTTCCCAGAGGTGATGGGGCACTGTCCTGTTGCTGGCTGAGGCCACAGCCGTAACTACCCTGCTGCAAAAAGCCCTTAGTGCTGTCAGTCATTTTATTTGGAAAAGAGATTTTAAGAGCCCAAGGTCCATCACATTCAATTGACGCTTCTCCCATAATTAATCTCAGAAAGGGAGATTTTTAAAATAGCAGGTGACTCTAAGATGTTGCTGATGCAGTTGCTGTGGCTAAGGCACATGACACCATCTGCTGCTTCTCTTCACCTTGCACTGAAGTCAAGCGTCTTTCCTTTTCAAATGATCCAGCCAGCTGCCCCCGGAATGAGAAGATACTCCTGTGCCTGCAAGGAAGTCGTGGAGGAAAGCCGTCTCCTCTCAGCCATGACTGCTGTGACATGAAAATGCTACTTAAATACTGTATGGAGAATAAGGCACTAGCAGAGATGAACGTGCATGTTGTAGCAGTCATTTAACTTACAACTTAACAACACTGAGCTTCTCAGGTTTATGGCATGGTTCCAGCGAGAGCCACACTGGTCCTCTGCAGGTCCCTCCATGAGGATCCAGCCTGTCCATATTTCCTAGGTATCGGTAGGTGTTACGGTAAGGAGACATTTATACTGTAATACCTTAAATATGCTAATGGTAAAGGAAGAACAAGAAACGTAGTGTTGAGTGTTGTCAAGAAACCGCAGCCTGAGCTGCTCAGAAAGGGGTTTTGCCCAGATGCACCAAAATTAGCTTACAAAAAACAAGAGATACTGTGAGAGAAATGCTGAAAGCCCATGGCAGAGTGAAGGGGAGAGATGGGCTCCCACAAGCAGACAAGCACGTGGCCAGCAGCAAGCACCGCTTAAAAGTGACACCCAGCAGGATGCTTGCCTTCATCGCGGCTCACGGAAATAAGGCAGACAAAGCAAAATCGAGTCGCCAGAAAAAAACAAACGTTTGCAAGCAAGTTGAAAAGACCCCACAGCGGCAGACGAAACTGCTGAATGCCACAACTGGGCTGGTGCACAGGGTGGTTGTCCAGGATGATCTGTAGGGAGGGAAACCTGGTGAAATGAGGCAAACTGAGGCATGTTCATAAAGAAAACTAGTGTCTGATGCAAGGAAAATCTCTGACCCTGTACAGATGGGCTCTTACAGAGTGCCTGCAAAGTCAGGTTGGAATAGTCTGAAACCAATAATCTTCCATGCGTGCCTTCAAGGAGTGATGTTGCCCCTAGAGAACGTCATGACCTCTATATATCCTACTCCATCTTCTGGGTAAATTGGTCAGTAACCCTGATTTCGATCTCACTCTGGTCTCACCTGGGTGGTTTTTTTTTTTTGTTATGGGCCCATTTGGATGCTTTGAACACCAGAATCCCTCCACTGATTGCAGCTCTGAATTGCTGCTGGTGACTAGAACTGCTCCACCAGCTCCGGCGGAGTCATCCCTGGGTTGCATTGGTTTTAGGATGGGGTGTAGTAATACAAATTCAGTATGTGCCTGCAGGCAGTAGTATCTGAAAACACAACCATGCTTCAATTGTGATGTATAATTAATACAAGGGTAATTGCACAATACTGCAAGCCAACAGTGAAGAAAGACATTTCAAAAAAAAAAAAAGGAGATCTTTGGTTTTGCACCAATAATACCAAAACGGCTGCTAGTTTGCAAAGGCCTCAATAGAACAGTAAAATTAGACAAATTGTAGGAGAAAAACAAGCACCACAGAGGAATGGAACGTCTCTTTTTAGATGAAGTGAAATAGCCTAGAACAAAGCAAATACCTGAGACAAAGCACGCTATAATGCGAAAGGTTTAAATGCACTTTTGTCCCTAAACCCACCAGTTACAAGCTGGTAGTAACTTCTAGGTGTAAGCCACCTTCATCCCAAAGTGCTTTACAAATGGATGCGATGGATATTTTCCCAGGTATTTACTCACTGAGGACATACACCCACTTCTGAAGGGCAGCACGGTGGCAGGCTGGGAGCACACAACAGCAATACTGGGTCCATTTTGAACTTTGCAGATAAGTTCTTTGCAACTATAAATATTTACCTCCTATTAAAAAAAAAGCAAAATAAAACATAAAAACAACAACAAAAAAATCCCATTACAGAGTGGGACGAAAGTCTAAAACCGATATGTCGGTATGTTTCTTCATATGGAAATATTTTTTTCTTGATAAGTAAAGTGAGAAAGAAGCTTACCAAATAATAAACAATAAAAAAGTACTTTTTGGGGGGCAAAGCACATACCTTCACTACCAGCTATGCTGCGGGCCAAAGTCATATGGCTTAGTTTCTCTAATTAAGGGGCTAAACCAGCTAAAGCTGTTTTTTTCTTCCCAGGAAGCATAATCTTAGCAAGGTCACAGATCCTGATGGTGCAATTTTCCTTTCTCAGGAAAGATATGTTGTAGATGAGGGAATTTTTCTAAAGATGAGTGGGATTGGTGGGGGGTGTTAGTGGTTGTCCAGCATCAAGCACCGGTGTGAGAAATAGTGCAAATTTCCTCCTAGAAGTCAATAGGCTTGAAGCGCCCCATGCATGTGTCACAGTGCTCCACCAGCTCAAGACCACATCTTTACTCGCCTCCTGAGGATGGGAGGATCTGGGTTTGGGTTTGTGACCTTCTCCCTCAGCTCCCTTATGTGTCCCAAAGGTTTTTTTTAATTCAAGTGTTCATCCCAGCACCATGGGCTGCCCCACAGTGGGTCTACTCATCCTTTGGCTCATATCCACCCCTTCGATCTCAGTGTTTCGTAGCTGGTCAAAGCAAAGTGCCTATCTCAGGGTGTCCAGGCATCATGCCTGGTAGAAAAGCCCACCCCCAGTTTTGGGGCAGTGGGTTAGAGGAGGGATGAGGGTGGAGGAGAGGCTTTCTTTCAGCTGGATCATGGTGGCAAATAGTGGCATGCAGAGCGAAATGAGGGATGAGTTGACCTGATAGCATTTCATCATCTCATAAAAGCCTTGTGTTTAACCTCGGTAGGTTATTCAGGGCCAAACCCATCTTCCAGCAGCAGGGTGGGGAGCGAGGAGCAGCAGCCAGTGCCAGCTGAGTTAAATGAGGCCATAGGAAATGGGCTCTCAGCGGGGCCGGGGTTGTGGTTTGCTCGGTTAGGGCACAGCACGGTCGCTCCTGCAATTAGCACTTGGCTAACGGGCGACTGACACCAAGTTCGGGCTCTGCCTGGCTTGAAAGCTGAGCCCTGAGTGGGACACGGCGCAGTGGGGTAACGGAAGGAATTTTCTGAAAATAACTTTGCTTCTTATTTTTGAAACTGGCCTGCTGCCACCCGTTTCCCCACAAATTAAAGAGGAGCGGGATGGACTGTCTTTGAGTGGGCACCGCCGGTCTGGCGCACTCAGCGCTAAAATCACCGCGGCCCCTTTGTTGGCTGGAGGATGGGATTGATGGCGTTCCTCTTCCTGCTGTTTTCAACAGAGAAGCTAAGGGGCACATCAGAAAACTGCTGCGTGAACTTCCCATCGTCTGATGACTGCAGAGCAACATCAGCGGCGCGGGCAGCGCAGACACCACCGCCGTGTCCCAGATACCGAGCCTTCTAGTGACACCATATAAATAACAGCTCGTTCCAGTGATGCTTGCCCGCTTAGCGAATTGTTTCAGGATTTGCTCCATACACCCTATCCTGCAACAAATAACCTGCAGATGTGCGGCTCTAAAAATAATCCTTGGCACTGGGGCCATGGTACAGCATCACTGCATAATTCAACATACTTTTGTACGGCGTTGTTTTGAAAATGAGTCTTTTCTGTATGCTGGAAGCAGTTCGTGGAGACAGATTCTGTCCTAACAGAGACTGCTCCGTATATAGAGAGCGTTTTGCTATCATCTCTTTGGACAATAAGCATGGCTCTGACTTGTGAACATGTTATGTTAAGAATTATTTCTTTCCTTGTCCAATTCATTAAGTCTGTATACTTAATAAGCAGTTTCAGCTTTTACAAGGTCTTCTCTGGGAACAATAAAACAGAGAGAAAAAGGAGAGAAACATCTGGATCAGTGAAACACTCTTGAAATAATATCTTTTTTAGTGCCTTTATAGAGATTTCCAAGGGCTTATATTAAGAAGCTAATTCCATTGCTGCTATTGATGTTGAAAACACATTAGAAGCACAATTTTAACTTGGTCTTGCTGCTTAGATAGCGATCAGAGCTGGCCAGCTCTTTTGTTTGAAAATACTGTCATGACAAATAGCATTGTTTGTATTTCATTCAAGATTTACTTTTTTTTTTCAGTTTTTCTCCATTTAAAATTTTATTGTGGAAATGGAAAGAAGGGAGAGAAAACAGTGGGAGGGGACCAAAGCTACAATTCCATTGCAATGTAACAAATGACTTTTTTTTCCTTCTTTTTTTTGTTGTTTGTTTGTTTGTTTCACATTTCATTAATATTTTCAAAGAATATCTGCCCGTGATACTTTTTGATTTGGTTACCTACAGTTTTGTACGTTTACCAGCAATTTGGAGCTAAGACACTCAAGGGCTGGAGCACATCTCATTCAAGAAGAGCCCAAGGGAGCTGTGTTTGCTCAGTCTGGAGAAGAGGGATCAAATGGGCAAATTGATGTCTCCACCTACCTAATGAGGAGCTGTAGAGAAGGCAAAGCCAGACCTTCATCAGAGTGCACTGCAAAAGGACATGAGACAAGAGATCCATGGGTTGCAGCCGGGACATTTTAAGGGGATATAAACGGGAAAAGTGAAGTGGTTAAGCAGTGGAAGAGGGTCCCAGAGAAGTGAGGTGGCCTCCATCCCTAAAGACATTCAAAACTCATCTGGGCAAGTCTGTGCAGTTAACCCTGCTGCCCGCTGTGCTTGGATCAGATGATTTCCAAAGGTCCCTTGCAACCCAAATTATGCTGTGAATCTATTTTTCTAAAATTATGGTGGGTTTTTTTTCCCCAGGATTTATTTCAGCTGCTTGTAGGATGGCTGAAACCTTGACTTGAAAAATTCCCTTGGCTGTGCTGAGGCAGGGTCATGCCCCAGTGACTGTAAGCCAGTACTGGAAGGATGAAAATCCTTAGGCATAAGTGGCTGTTAAGCACACTTGCGTGATTCATAATGTATAAAATTAGATCACTGTGCTTTTTGCACTCTTATAAAAGCGTGCGCTCTGAAGATAGTAGCGATTTCATACCCCATGTCTGTGGATGGGATATAGAGAGTGCCCAGTTTCCATTAATCTGGGGCAATTCACATAAAGCTCCGTACCCTGTGTGATGTCTTGTCCTTTCAATACGAGTTTTCCACCGCAGACAGAGTATCCAAATGCAGACATCTTCCTCACGCTGGCTGTTAGTTTCCAGCTCAGTGCTGGAAACCGAGGTGTCCTCTGGATACTGTGGGTAGCCAGCGTAGAGAACAAGGTGCTCAGAGCTGCATCTTTCTTAAATTGTTTTTCCATGCTATTTGACTGTCCTAAAAGCTGATATCTTTGTGTCTGGCTCTCTGCACTTTTAGACTATTTAAATAAGAAGCGTTAGCCTGGCTGGACTTACTTGCTCGCATTCTTCCTGGAGTTGAATTTCAAGAACCATCACAGATTAAAACTTCAAGATTAAATATCTGTGTCTGTATCTAGGGTATCGACGGGTGCTCTAAGACATAGGTAGATGGCATGCCCATGAGGGGACTGCAAGAGCAGGGGGCACATGTCAAATCACAAATCCATCAGAACCAGGAAGAGGTTTGCAGGAGTTTCACAGAATCACACAGACTGGCAGGGTTGGAAGGGACCACGGGAGATCGTCCCAACCCCCTGCCAGAGCAGGGTCACCCAGAGCAGGTTGCACAGGAACGCGTCCAGGCGGGTTTTGAATGTCTCCAGAGACGGAGACTCCACCACCTCCCTGGGCAGCCTGTGCCAGGGCTCTGCCACTTTTCCAGTGACAAATGTGATCCAAACTTCATTAAGTTTGTGTCACAAGTGTTTATCTGAAACTCTTCTTCCCAAAAGTCCAATTGTAGCCCGTTCTCAGAGCTGAGCGTGTTCTTACCCATCATCGTGAGCCTTGGTCCGAGCTTGTTCCCAGCCTAACACATGTCCATGGCAAAGCAGACCAGGATTTCTGCAGAATCAGGATCAGGCCCTTACATGGCAGCTCACCCCTAAGTGAACACAGACGGAGTTACCAGCTTGTCTCTGAAGGTTAATTGGGTTTTATGTCCTGTTTGGAGAACCAGCTTTAGAGATCTGACTTCCTTGCATAGTTTCTATGATGTGTTCTTCTGTGCACGCGTGTGTAAAAGGCGCTTGCCTTTTGCTGTTTATCGAAAGGAGTTTATTAGCCATTGCTTATGCAGCATTTTTGTGATCTTGTTGATGAAAGTTGCTATATAAATGGGGTTGGATTGGACTGGGTTCAGTAAGTCTAAGAGCTTGCCAGCGATTTATTGCTGTTTGGCTCCAATGACCAAGGACCAGCACAGCAGCCAGCGAGCACAGCTCCTTGCAGCACTGCTCTGGCGCTGCCTTCTGCACTGAAATGGAATTTATTGCTCTCTATCTCGCATGGATATTTGGTAGGAAATTGGAGCTACAAAATGAAGAGTCATGGAAGTTTAGAAAAATCCAAGAGACAGGACAGATGTGCTGCGATTAGCCCTGTACTTTGGCTCACCTTGGATTAGATAAATAATTGACTGTGTGCCGTCAGCAAGACATACTATTTACAGACTTGGAAGGAAATTTGGCTCGCAGGCCTCTAATTGGAAGTCAGAGGTGGTGGAAAAAAAGACTTTTGCTCACTTTAAATCTCAAAGCAGTGAGTTATTTTAAATCACTGGCTCACTCTTGTATCATTTCAATTCAGATTTAGAAGGCTTCTATTGTCATAGAAATGACAATACATTTATGAGGATACATTATACTTTGCCAGTGCACTAGACTATGTAGTAAATGAAAACAGTGCTATCTGTGTATAAAATCCTTTTTTTTCTCTTCCCGTCAAATTTCATACCTGTCAAACATTAATTTGATTGTGAAAAATCCACACGAACTTCACCTGAGAAACTAAACAAAATCGTTTTCTTGGTACAATGCCAGAAAATAAAAGAAATTTGTAAGAAAACAGAGCAAGACAAAGCTGACAGTGTGTATATAAAGCTGAGTCTAAGCAGATGAGAACAGTCAAAAGTCCTTTATTTAATCATTCTGCTATTTTTGACATGCTGTCTAGTGATAAACCACATGAGCATTCCCTTGCATTAAGAAAAAAAAAAATCAAATAAAAATCCAAGAGAGGGAAAGAAAGTACAGTCCAGCACTGAAGGAATCACATATGTGATTTTGAGGATGATGTTCACATGCATGTAAAATATCCAACAAATGGCTTTTCCAGTGTCAGCAAGGGTAATTACCTTTTTGAAGTTGTGTAATATTTTCCTCTGAGAGTTCCCTTCTTTGCTTAGAGAATATTCACAGGCACATTTGTACTCGTTCATTTTTGGGCATTGGTATGCGAAGTGAGATACAAGCACTGATGGTTGCCAGTGCCTCCAGTTGGTCTGTGGGGCAGAAAAAGAATGCTGATTAGTCTGAGGTTCGTCGAGGTGTTGGCAACACCACGGCTCTGGTTGGGCTAAGGACCAACAAAGGCCAATGTTCGTTCTGGCCCCGTGGCACAGAGTTATGGCTTCCCTGAAAATGTGAAGCCCTAGTCTGTATGGCTCAGGAGGAAATCCCAGTGTCATCTTTTCCTTTCATCACACATTGGAAGGAAGCATCACAGGAAACATTTTTTGAAGTCTGTATTCTGCCCAGAAGAGACCCAAAGAGCTGAGTTTTATTTGCCACTTCTTCCTGCGGCGAGCAAAAGCTCATGAACTCTTTTTTTCTTGTGAGGCTTCCTGCAGGGCTTTTTGTACCAGCCCCTTTCCCTGCATCCCAGAAGTCCTAAAATAATCCAAAAGCAATGGTTTCCTGGGACTGCTGATCTGCTGACACAGAGGGATGTGTTGGGGAAGGGGTCTGCTTGCCCAGATTTTGTCTGAACACCTCCGCTGAACATCTCATGGCGCCTCATTTTCTTAAATGAGACCACAAACCGCAGCATGGAGAGATGTCCTGCGCTGTGTCCGTGGAGAACAGAGGCCCAGGGGCTGCTACAAAAAGGACACAGAGCAGTGATTGAAGTCCCCAGACCTATGAAGTTTTGCTTTTTGTGCATTCTCCAGTTTCATGCGGGTCAGGTCCAATCGCAGCTCCAAGCCCCACTGATGCCCATGCAGGGTGGAGGGTTTCTTGAACCCCTCGAGGTCTTTTTTTGCCCTTTTATAGAGGCACGAGCTTCACGCCTTCACAAATACTGCAGCTCTGCAGGGACTGCAAATCATCACGTCAGTTTGGAAGGTCCCTTCTGAGAAGAAGGAACCACAGTTTATATTCCAGCACCATAAAACTCCCTTTGACCATAAAAAGATGACATGAAACAGCACTGCGAGGAGAGAAAGAGTCAGTTAACAGGACGTTACAGTAAGGAGCAGCCGAGGAGTGTGTCTCAGAGCTTTCGAGAGCGTTTGCCAGAGCCTCCCTGGGTAAGTGCTGGCATGTTTCCCCAGAGTCAATAGAGGTCTGTGGCTTTTGCCAGGGGGGATCTGCTCCCTGGCTTGCATTCGTGGAAGAGGAGCCCAGGACCTGCAAATCTTAGCAAAACTTTCCCATTAGCAATAACTGGGACAGGATTTCATTTCTGGTACCTGTCTTAATAGTGAGAGCTAAGCAAAATAGCAGATAACAGGGCGCTTTTTTTTTTTTTTTCCGAGAAAAGGAAAATCACTATATGTGGGTAAATTTATTTGACTTAAGTAGCTGTCAAGAAACATGGCTTAGACCCAGGCAACGCATTAATCACTGAAAATCTGACTTTCAGAAAAATCAAGTAATAGGTTGCAGTGATTTGCAGCTAGAGGTTTGAGTTTTCCGGCTGTGCTGGTGAACGATGTCTATCTGTGGTTTTTCAGGCAAATCCTGCATTATTCAGTAATTTAAGAGAAAAAAGAAGTGCACATATACACACTGCAGCCATAGGCGCTGCAGCAGTTTCTTGGCAATGGAGGACATGCACTACACCCTCTGATATTCCCGCTCAGCTGGGATGGTGACTGGAACAGCTTGGGCTGGCCTTGGACTTTGCGTTACACCCAAAAAGAACGTAAATTATCTCTTTACAAAACTGTGAAAAGGGACTAAGTCTGGAAATCATGGCAAAGTGTACACTGAGCAAGTGTCTGCAGGGAGGCCATCCTCTCTTACTCAAGATTTCGGTATGTGTCCCACAGAAAGGCAAACAAAAATAAAGTGCATTCAGTTTTACACCATGTTGCCATAAATCTCTCCGTGTGAATTACAGCAAAACTGTGCACGGCTACCGAGCTGCTTCCTTAATACACTCGCGCTGCAGATGGGCTTTGTCTGTGCATGCTTTGGCAGACAGACCTGGCCCTCATTAGAATTTTACGTAGAATACGAGGAAAAAAAAGTTTGGGGGAGGGTTTAAGGTACCTTGCTGGCTTGTTTTTATAACTTTCTAATTACCTTTTGTAAGTTCATTGCTGTGCTTTGTATTTGCGTTTTTGCTGCACTGTATTTCTCAAAGTCAGGGTGATCAAAAGGAAACTCTGGGCAGGCACAATAAGGAGCCATTTTAACAAAGATCCCTTTGTGCAATTAAACACAGCTATGCCATGGCTTTTGCTGACTCAGGTCTTCAAGATACGGCACAAGTTCTTCTCAGTTCATGTTATGACGTAATCTGAAGAAATCTGGTTAAAAAGAGGGGTTTTGTATCTTTTCCCAACAGGAAATCATCTTTTTGATTAAATACATTGCTTCACTGTGTTATTAGTCTTTTTACCAGCACCAACCTGGGAGAACAGTGTCAAGGTATTTAAACCCAGATAAAATGTTAAGCAGCTCCTATGCCCCCGAAACTGCGACTCTTCTGACACTCACGGGCCAGAAATACCATTTCAGAGAGGGGGGATCTGACCTGCCTGACCACCTACGGAGCTGCTGCATCTTCCAGTGAAGCAAACTCAGGCATCAGCTAAGCAATGGAAAGTGTCCGTGCACGTGCTCCCATCCTTGATGAATGGGAGTTAAAAGTGCCTCTGCTCTAATTACCTCTGTTGGGGTGGAGCCGTCCTGGGAGCCGACGGTCTCTCTGAGCCCCAGCGTTGTAGGGGCAATGTAAGGGTAATATTTTGTTATAAGAACTCACTTTCTGACTCACTGCAGGGTTTAGTGTGTCTGCTTTGCTCCTAGGAGGCAAATATTTCCTAGAGTGGACTCTTCCGTTTCTTCTTTTGACATCTTCACCAAGAGCTTCCTTAACACGCTGTGTTCATCTGAAACCAGTATAAAGCTTTTCTTTTTCACTTCCCTTCGCATTTCGCCTTTGCCTTCCCTTTTTTCAATCACTAAACGGCCCTCATGTATCTTTTTCAACATAAAATTGATGAGAGAGTTTCGGAGTTGCTACTTTGCTGAAGTTAACCAAAACGTCAGTAATGCATCAGGCAGCTCCAAGGCAGCCGTTGTCACATCCCAAGTCACTGACATGTTACTGCAGGCAGATACGGGTTAATTATCACTTAAAATGTTTATCCTGTTATTGTTTGCATTTATGAAGTGTTTCAGCTGCTTTAGGACCCCAAATTGCTGCCTTCCCTCTTGCACAGAGGTATTTTCTGGGTTCAGTGTGCCCCGGTCTCTCCAGCAGGTCCCACCGCGGGGCAGGGGGTGGGCTGGGGGCAACAGCAGCCCTGCACCAGGTGGAAACAATTATGGGGAAAAAAACGTGGTCCGCACTGGATGAGTTACTGCTGATAGCTGCCAGATAAGCTAACTTAATAAAGTGGTGGCTTAATTAAGCCACATTCCTTGCATCTTGCCTTTCGTCCTGCCTGTCTGGGGCGATGCTATCATGCTTTGCAAGGTTCGGGGGGGGGTTGCTGTGCTGGTGGGCCACTGAGGGTCAGGAGCAGGGGGGACCTGCGGGCAACGGGACATGGAAAGCTCAGCTCCCCTCTCAGTCTGCAAGGTGGTGGGCTACAAAAGCCTGCAACGAAGGCAGATCTGCTGCTTGCCCCATCATGGACGTGTTTGTTGTTATCAGAGGTTTGACCCTAAATCCCATCTTCTCACATTCGGTGGTCCAGGAGCACCTCAACTTGCAGAGCAGAGAGGAGTAGCTCAACATCTCCCTGCTTCTTCCGCAGCCACCTGCCAGCAAAAAGAGTGACTTTGCTTTGAGAGAGTCCCTGTCACTGTGGATTTTCTTACAGGTAACACAAAAGCTAGACACTGCAGGGATCAAAACAATGGTGCGCAAAACCCTCTGCAAATTTGGGCTTGTGCATTTTCCTGAGTCAAGATCATATGAGATTCAGAAGTTGCTGATATATTTTTAACAGCTGAAGCACCTCATTAAAAACTGTAACAAATATGTCTGCCATAAATTTCTCCTTTCGGAAGCCACATTTAAAGTTAGCGAGTCAACTCAGTTTCCCCATAGGTCCAGGTTTTCGTGGTTGAGCTTCTTACACAGCTGTGTCTTAGTTCGTGTTTGATGCATGCTCACAGGTTCAGCCACATAGCAACCGCCTGGCTGGAAGTTATTCAATAGCTAAAATTATCAGTGGGGACCCCCCTTATCTCTCATTATGTATAACGAGATCGCTGCTGTGCAACGTTGATTAGACATGTCAACCCGGAGCTAGATGTCTGAAAATGAATATTGCTATTAAAATGCCTGTGCTAATGATCAACTCGTGTGTCCATCATTTTGACAGATTTCTCTTTAGGAATGTAAAAAGCTAAAGCACGCAGGAATCCCAGGGTTGCAGTGTAATGTTCAGAGAAATGGGTATTGTCGTATTGTATTTCCTCTGCATTAACCCGAAAGTAGCGGTTTCCCTGGCAAAATCATGCTGTCGAGTATGGGCTACACTAATAGGAGATCTGTAATCTTGAATTTGGAACCAATTGTCAAGGGTCATTGGTTTCTGGCATGTGATCCTGAAAGCAGGGCAACCGACCTCTCAACCGCTTCTTCTTTAGGTGTGATTTAGAGCTTTCATGATGGGAAAATTCAACAAAAATTAAAAGGGAGACTGAAAACAAGGAAATAATTTCTAAAAAACATCGCATCCCCCTTCATTGCTGCAAGGTGCCTTTGAAGCTATGGATTTCAACAAGGGCTTGGATATCTACTTGGGAAGCATGATTTTCCAGTTGCTTTAACTGGAGCAACCCCGGGGAGGCTACGCCAGGCTCTGCTTGCCTCAGGGTGCCAGGGCAGTATTTAACAGACATAACTTGGCGTGCGGTGGGTTTTCAGTGTGTGGCTGTGGGAGAGGTGTTTGATCAGGGCAAGTGGTTTGGCTATCAGGAGAATCCAGGAAGACAGGTAAAACCACAGTTTAGCCACAGGAAAGCCAACAAGTGCAGCCAAAAGCCACCGCTGGCCAAGTTGAGAGGAAAGAGGCAGCTCCAGCAAAGTTCCCAGCACGTGAGTCCTTACCCAGGATGAGGTTCTGCTGTCTGAGGTTTGCATCTCCTGCCAGAAGCCACTCCAAGGGTGGGAATGCTAAGGGTCCTAAGCCCAAAAATCAGGTGGGAATTCCCAGGGAGAAGGGCAGAAATGATGAAAGCTGCTGCTCCCTTGTTCTGGTTAGCTCTGTCTGGCATAACCCCACAGGTCACCATCCCGTCGCAGGGATGCCCTCCTCTCCCATCTCCCAGACCCCTCTCAAGCCAGGCCGTGTCTTCCTGTGAAGAGCAGCTACAAGCAAGCCTTTATCAGCCTCCCTTCTTCCACAGACAGGAGGAGATGAATGTGCACTTGGAAAGCCATCAGCAGGGCTTGCGGCATATGAACAGCCTCCCCGGTGCACCTTTGAACTCATTCCTCCTGCATTTGTTTGTCTTGCAGATAAAACTTCACAGCAGTGTTTGGAGAAAAGTCTAATGAGGGACCACTGTTTGCATAACAAAGCAAGGCTTCCTCTTCAGATGTTCAACCTTCATTAAGCATAATTTATATTCCAGCTAATCTTTGGAAGAGGGTAAAATATGGAGCCAAAGTTTGTTTTTACGTAGTTTGGAGTAATGCATTGTTTGTTTTAAGTGGTCAGTTGCAATTGATAGTTGATTTAAATTCAACATAATGATGATTTGTGATGGCTGCGTGCTGTCTAGGGGAGTGTTGTGTCATTGACTGCCATGGCTTTAGCACTCTTCTGCGTCAGTTATTGAATTAAAGGATAAGACCAAATGGATGGTTTCCCAGTTTTGCAGATACTTCAGCATATCCACAAGGCATGAAAAACTGTGAATTTGCAAAATATATTTTTTTTCCACTCAGACTTGTGTAGACTTGATGAAATAACGCCCTGAACAGCAGTTTGCTTCTCTTGTGGCAGTCCTGGTAGCCACCACCCTGGTAGCCTTCGAAGGTCACCAGGTCCCTGCAGCGAGTAGCTCTGAGAGTGACACAGCGTTTGTAAAGGCTCCTCAGCGCGGCTGGGAGTCCTGGTGACTTGCTGTGATTTGCTGCCTAGAAAGCAAACAAGCAGGTATAGCTGAATGTTTAAATGCCATTACAGGCCAGTGTGTAAGAGACATTAATTTCTCAGCACTCGGACTTTGTTTGTATGATAGGGACATAAAAAGTTCCAGATCCTATTGACTCTTCACTGCAGTTCGTGTCCCCCTGCCTGTGTAAGATACTCTCCCTTGCTCCTATTGAAATACCCAATATATTTCACTTATCACTTCCCAGGTTTATTAAAAGATGAGAAATGACTGATGAGATTTATCTTGTGTGTACTCCTCGCTGAGACTTACCCCTTTCTGCAAGTTTACATTGTAATGACAGATGTTTGAAAAACACCCTTCACCCTACCGTGAAAATTATGTACATGGACGGCACCGAGGTGTGCTGCATCCTTTCAACCCAAGGGAGAGGGGTTTTCAGAAATGACTGGGGATGGTGAGTGGGTCAGCGTTGGGGTGCCCAGCCCCAGGGTCCTCAGGCAGCAGGCCATGCTGCCATTTAAAATGCCTCAGGGATTGAGGGGTGGGTTTCCATGTTGCGTTCTTCAATGCTAAGAGACCTCCAACTGCAAAGCTCAGGGTCCTCATCTTGTTTGGTTCATCACATCCATGACTGTTTTTAAAGGCAGCACCAACCTTTAGAGAACATATTTGTTTATTTATTCATTTATTTATTTTATTGTTTTTCAGGAAAAAATGCTGTAAGGGTTATAAGTTTGTTCTTGGACAGTGCATCCCTGAAGGTATGTGATTTCACTGTTCTTACCCCTCACATCCCCCTGCTTTTGTCTTTCCCCGTTTGCCCTGTTCTCTCTGTTGCCGGTTTGGAAGAGCATGCTGATATAACCACAGGCCTGGCCATATCTCCTGTGTCAGTGGGGGGAAACTGTTTCCAAGAAATTGTTGGGAAAACAAAAAGTCTTCCAAAAGATTTGCTTAGCATGCCAAGCCTTGATCCTCCCCTAAGTACACATAGCTGCACATGTCTTGTGCCATCACCTGCTTGCAGAGAGACACATTCAGCTCTTGGCTGGTTACCTCGGAGCTCTCTGTACATCCAGGAGCATACCCTACCTGGCTGGTGGCTTTCACCCTGTGCCCCTTGCGTCTGGCAGAGCCAGTTTGGGTTGTAAGTGCAGGGGGAGTGGGTGATTAAGTGAGTTAGTCCTTCCTTTACTTACCTTTTCTCCCAAAGATGTCATCGAGGGAGAGCATCACCAAACAGCATCTCTCTTCCACCTTCTCTCCTGGTCATGGGCATGGCTTCCTTGTCACCAGGGACAGAGGGTGACAAGGATTTACTTGGGGGTAGTTCATGCACTAGTGAAAAGGGAACGATCCCCTCCTGGTAGAGGGGGGGCTCCCCATACACTTTGCAAAGGCAGTACCGGGGTCTCAGTGCTCAAGAGGTTGCTGCAACGGGATCTCATCTGGGAAAAGGCTGAGTTCTGGCTGCCTTAACCCTGGGGGAGGCATCTGTTGGGTCCACCCAGCCGATGGCTGCGCTGAGCAGTAGCGATGTGACTTCTTCAGTCACTGCCACCGCTTTGCCCGATTCAGATGAAGTTGGCTCTGAAGTCATAGGAGAAGAGGAACTGTCAGGCAGAAGCAAATGGCCAGAGACGACAAGCCAATAAACCTTGTTTGATCCAAAAAGCAGGTTTAAAAAAAAATGAGATTATGGTAACACATACTTCTATTTGATGACATATGGAAAGCCTCAAGCTGACCTGAGAGTTTTCCCAGTTTGGGATGATGATATTTTGAAAAGAAAAGTGACAAATCAACATACCAGAGAGAGTCTGCTGGTTTTTGAGTTATAGTCTCCAGCCAATAGGGATTATAACCCAAACTCTGATTCTGCCGCTTTTTTTTTTNGAAAAAAAAAAAAAAAGAAAAAACACCACATCTTCTCAAAACAGGAGTCGTGCATTTACTCTTTCCTTGTGAAGAAACAGCTCACGATGCCAGCCTGAGCCCTGGGGAGCTGGGTAGGGTTTAGGTGAAACCGAAGCTCACAAGGAGTTCCTCATCCCACAGTTTGGCAGAGAGTTTAGTCTCGGGGTGTGTGGCACAAGATGACAGCTCCAGTGTGAGATGGACACTTGGAAGAGGCAGTTGTGCTCTGTTCTACAAGGCAGTTGTGTGTGTGGGAGGCAGAAGCCCTGAATCCTTTTTGGGGGAAAGAAGCCAGGGCTCTACAGTCTGGCCTCCAGCTTTCCTGTGGATTTTAACAATTTTATGCCCTAAATATATTCACTAAATATAATGGACACAGCAGAAAAAGCAGTAGGAACAAAAATAAAATGAGAACCATGGCAATATATTATTTTAGGCTTCTAATTTTCATCTGTTGAGGTTTTAGGTGATTATGAAAGCAGCTTTTATTGTGTACCCTGACTTCACTTAATCCTGTCTGTTAACTGCAACTCAGTAACCTGAGAGTTTCTGACACTAACTGAATTTCTCTGTTGGCTGTGGCTTCTCTCCCTTTGTATCTCCATTCCCCCTTTTTCAGCTCAATCTGTATTTTGCCTTGAACTTCAGAGGACACAGCAATTGCTATAACATCTGAGATGATCTTGGGCCCTTGGTATAGGGATGAGAAACATGATTCAGTGAAGCACTCATTTCACTTACTCTGTTACAAGACATCACTTGGCTCTTCACACATTGTTTTGGCATAATCTTGACAGAGTAGCTGTATGAAATGCATATCTCGACACGGGCACATAAATACATTACAGATGTGAGCTTATTAGAGCACATCTGCACCTTTTAATCCAGTACTGGCAAGTCAAAGCTGTGAGAAGTAGTTCCAGCCCTGTCTTCCCTGTGATTTAGCAGTGGCTGCAGGGAGGAGGGTTGGGAGAGGGATAGACCCTCCCTTGTCCACCCTCTTACTGCTGCCACAGGAAGACACCGATCTCCTTCTTGGACAGCTGTTATTTAAACAGGCTCATTCCCAAAGGGTGGCTTCTTTGTCCAGGTCCATCTTTGGTTTCTATCCTGTTATTTCTTGTCTGCCCTTGAGAAGCTACAGAAATCGGTACAGTCTGATACAAGTCCATGCCCCCAGCTTCTGCATTTCATTTGCTTTGGACTCACCTTCTCACTCTGGATTTCAGCTGCGGGAGCAGGGAGCAATGATCCTCAGGAAACATCCAGAGGAGTTTGCTTTATGTGTCTCATTCCCCCTGTAGCATCTCTTCCCGCTCCACCTGACCAGCGAAGCAGGTCAAAAAAGAGCTCCTCACCCTTTTCTCCTGAATGGTCTCCTTCTTTGCTTTGGAGACTCACAGCTCCAACCAAGTCCTGTCTCATGGCATCGCCAACAGTAAAGCAGGGACAGATGTAGTCTGAAACAACGGCTCTTGGAGGGCACCCTCCCTAACACTGATTAGTTACTTGAGTTTCTTGGCTGTGGATTGAATTCAGAGCAAAATACTCTGTGACACGCAAGCACTAATCGGATCTGGTCTTTCCTCCGTAATGCTCTTTCAGAAATTTCCTTGGTACAGCTTTACATGCTGCATTGTCATTCCTGAGTTCATTGAAAATATGTGTAGAGATGTTTGTTATTCTGCTGCACTTTTTTTTTTTTTTTTTCCTAAAGTCCGGAGCAGCCTGATCCTCACCATGTGTCTTTGAATAGTCCTCAAACCACATTTCTTAGGCTGGGCTGGCAGAGAAGGGTCTTCAGCGTGGGAGGGTGCGCGCATCCTCCGTTCTGCAGAGCATGCAGAGGCAGTGCTGCTGGTTTTGCCCAGTTTCATCCCAGTTGTGAGGACTGTTCCGGAGGGAGTCATGCTACCTGGGACTGAAGCCCTGGGGATGGACACCTCTGTGATGTGGGACCTGCCTAACAGCATTGTGTGATTTGGGTTGACTGTGTGGGAACCACCAGCAGGGTGATTAACACCTCCCAGACCCTTCCCTAGCTTTGTATGAAAGTAATTGAAGCAATGGTCTTGATGGAGCTCTGCTAAGGTGGGTGTTAAAACCGTATTTAAATACTAGTTACATGAAATATGGCGAAAGAGAGACGATTAAAAAGAACTGGTATTGTTTAGTCTAGAAAAAAGGAGACTGAGGGGAAAGGTGATAACAGTTCTTAGGTATGTGAAAGCTTGCTGCAAGGGGGAAAGTAAACTGTTCTTCAGGGCCAAGAAGAACAGGACAAAAATAATGGGCTTAAATGGCTATAGAGGGAGTTTGGATTAGCTATGAGTAAAAAGCTTTCTATCTGCAAGGACATTTAATCTTGAGAATAGGCGGCATGGTGGGGCATCTCCATCCCTCAGGGCTTTCTAGATACAGGTTAGATTAATGTCTATTAGGAAAAGTTTGTGCATAGCTCATACTGCTTGTGGTTATGATCATCCCTTCCAGTGCTGTTTTTTGGGGATTTTAGTAGGGCACATCTCTTTATGGAAGTGCAGGGAGGACAAAGCCACTCCCCCTCTGCTCAGCTCTCGTGAGACCCCACCTGGAGTACTGTGTCCAGCTCTGGAGCCCTCAGCACAAGAAGGACATGGACCTGTTGGAGCGGTCCCAGAGGAGGGACACCAAGATGNGACACGTTCTGTGTTCCTATGAATTGGCTGAACCTGGCACGTGCCCACTCCAGCGCCTGTGTGGTCAGGCTGCCTGGGGAGGAGGCACGTTCGCCTCAGTGCTGGGCACACCGGCCTGTTCTCCATCTGATTTTATTTCAGTGGAAAATGAAAACTGAACCGTGCCCAGTAAAAAACCACTGCTAATGCTTTATATTTGGGATTACTTAGTAGTGCCAAACGTAACAGGATTTTACAGCCCCAGCATCACCTAAAAAGGCCAAACTAGCCCCCAGGCTGACAGTGTTTGAAGCCCAGGGTTGTGTTTTTCTTCCACACGTGTGCAAGGGTCTGCAGTGTTCGACCCGGCTTGCTGCTGGGGCTCCTGGCACTGCCATTCACCACCACAGCACTGCCGGCAGACTTGGGTTAAAATCAACGCGGTTGTGGGAGTAAGTAGGAAAGAAAGCAAGCCTGCGATTGAAAAGGTGGCACACACATGGGAGGAAATGCTTGGCACCATTACAATAGGGTTTTTTGGTCTAAGGGTCTCTGGTGTGACACACAGCAGCTTAAGTCTCATTTGGTGCTTCTCTGTGCCTTGGCACAGTCACTTTTACCCCCAGTGCTACACATGTGCTCTCTATACTTCGTACAGCAAATGTGGTTTCACTTGCTTTACCATCTATTAGTTCATTTTAATTGTCTGGAAAAATCATCGTACTCAGAGATATCTGCTAGTCATTAGTGTGAGTCAAGAATGAGTTTGCGTTTTAATTATTTTATGCAAGCACAGTCCATTGCTGGGAACTCGGTCAAAACACTTGGGTTTGGTTTAGATGTATTTTGTCTGGAGTGGGTATTTCTGCTGTGGACCCCTGGCGCTCAGTCAGTGGAGGGTGTCAGTGACAACCACGTGGCTGCTGTGTGCTGAATGATGTTCTTCTGGAGTGATCACAGAAACTGCCGCTTGCTTTGGTATAAAACCCCACCTTCACCAGGGTTTGCCTGAGCTGGCTCGGAGGCTAGATGCTGCTTTCTTCTCCTGGCAAATGTTGCCCAGGGTGGCTGCAAGCCTGACGCCCTGCCACCAGCCTGATGCCAGGGACAGGGATGCGGGTAGGACCCTGCTGTGCCTTCCCTGGGCTGCAGCTCTGCTGCGACACAGCAGTGAAATCAGAAACAGATTCACCCTCCTTCAGGTTTCAGCCATGGACTTCAGAAAGTCTTCTGGGATTTCACTGACAAGCCCAGCCAGCAGCTCACCATACCCTAATCTTCACATTGCTATTATTAAGAGTGATGATGGTTTTGTAACAATGTGTTCTTTGCTAGAAGGGTTATGTCTGGCTTTGAACGATTATTGTTTGATTTTAATTAACTTTTCTCTATGATACATGTTCTGCCCAGATTTGGCAGTTAGCCTCACAACGTTTCACAGTATTTTTCTTAGGAAACGTTGCTATCAGCACTTAAAAATTTGTGGAAGAAAACAGCAAAAAGCTTGTAGGTACTTTAATATTTCTGTGAGAAGAATTCTTAAATTCTGCGAACAGAGGAAGTGCCCCTTGCTTAAAATCCAACTTTAAGAAGTAGTCTAACTACTTTAAAGCTGTAGTTAACAATTAGAATTTTACTATAATTCTTTGCTTATGTGTCATGACTGTTTTATTTCTTCCATTCTCAGAAGCAACATAACTTGATTTTATTACTTAGCGGAGAGGTGAAATATTTCCTGTCTTAGTATCATCCAGCTACTGACTGCCATTGGTATTTTCCTAACCACATGTTTCTCTCCCTAGACTATGATGTCTGTGCTGAAGCTCCCTGCGAACAGCAGTGCACAGATAACTTTGGACGAGTATTATGCACTTGCTACCCTGGGTACCGCTATGATCGGGAGAGGCACAGGAACAGAGAGAAGCCTTACTGCCTGGGTAGGTAGAAGAACATGTTGAGCTCATCTCAGGGATCCTGCTTCGTCAGGTCTTTTAGAAGTCAGTTTAGATCTGAAACCTTTCTTATTCTCTTTACTGTTACAGAATAATGTGCTTTTTAACTATGTGAAGGATTGGTTCCCAGAACTAAGAGATGTAAATCCCCCTGAAATTATTAGGAGGTAGTACCTAAAACAAGACATATGCACCCAAACGCTTTGAAGTCTTAGGCTGATGTAATTTTCCCTTTATTAATTCCTCCTGCAGGTTTTGACTCATGTCTGGGGTTTTGGCCTGAGACAGTAACCCTCAAAGCACTATAACCATGCCTAATTATGAAAATAAATCCTTGGGTTTTGATTCAGATGGCCAGTATCTAATTCAGGACTGATCACTTACATGTGGTCCTTGTGTGGCTAGCCCCCCCCCCAATTTCATGGTCCTGCCCTGCATGGTTTGCTGTGCCAGGGAGCCAAGATTTGCAGGACAGAGCTTTGCTTGGAAGTTTTTCAATGCAAAGAAACCGTCACACAGTGTTCACTGATAAAACGCCAGGTGTGTTAATAATAATAGTGTAGTTTGCACAGAGCTCCAGCCCAAAGCGCCAGCGGTGCTGCAATTACTCATTTATTTAACCACAAAAATCTCCTGGTACCTTTAAAGGAAGTCTTTTACTGCATTTGAGGCCTGAAACCTCCGGCTGTGGGACATTTTCAGCTCTTGCTCCTCTCTAGATATCGACGAGTGTGCAGCGAGCAATGGGACGCTGTGCTCTCAGATCTGTGTCAACACCATGGGCAGCTACAGGTGTGAGTGTCACGAAGGCTACACTCGGGATGCAGACGGCAAGACGTGCACCAAAGGAGATAAAGGTATATGCTAGTGGGGGCATAAAGGTCCTGGGCCAAAGTGCTGTCTAAAAGGTTGATCAGTCGTAAAGAGGAACTGTTCCCTACCCTTCTCTTGGAGATGGGAGTGTGGCGCAGGGATGTAGGTGATGCTCCTGGAGACCCCAGGTTGTTGACCGGGGACCTGAGCGCCTGTGGAGGGGTCCTGCCACATGGTCTCCTCCACCCCGGTTTGAGAGCTGCACACACGTGGCAGTAAATCAGTAGTCATATCTATAAAGAAAGAGAACAAGTACATTGAAGGATGTGGAAAGCATCTTCCCCTGGAAAGGCAGAGTGACTGATGGGTGAAACTTGCCATTACAGCTCTGGTTAGACCATTTCTCCTTGATCTAACTGCTAAAAATCATGTTTTGCTCCCACACCAACCTGCATTATACCTAGTTTGCAATCCAGAGCTCAGGAGTCATAGGAAAAAAAACCTGCCAGATGCTGACCCTTATAAGCCTTCATTAATTTCATCTGTTAATTACATTCATTTCAGTGAGTTTAATTTGTATTTACATGCCAACATCTGAGATTAGCAAATGGCCCTGTGTCGGGTGGTTGGTGCCTCTGGGCACTCAGAGGCTCAGGAAAGGTGTGCCTGGGAATTCCACGCACCTTTCGAGCATTGCTGAAATCAAGTGCTAAACTATGTTGAGTAACACCGAATTCTGCTGATCTGCAATTAGTTCATGTGTCTCGTGACAGCAGTCAGATTTTTTTCTTTTTTTTTAATGAAAGGAATGTGTGATGGGACAGGGGTAAAAGTGGGGGCTTGTTCTTGATTTTCACCGCTGGTTTCGAAGTGTGTACTGTGTATAAATTATTTTTAAGTTTTTGACCTCATCCTAGTTATTAAATTACAGCATTTAGAGTACCGCAGATTAAATACTGATGTAACAATTTAAAGAGAAAAGAAGAAGAGAATAACCTGTGCTCTGGAAAAAAAAAAAACAAAACAACTCTGTTGATGAATGGTGACTTACCATAGGTTCATCAATTAATGCCTGAACACATGTATCATTGGGTGCTCTAAATCCTGCTGGATGCCCAGAACAATTTATAATTTTGATTTTCCTCTGAAAATGTGTAACTGGAGCCACTCCATTAATTTTAATTGTTCCTTGTAGTTTAAATTTTTTTTGCTCTGTAAGTGTGTGGGGGTTATAAGGGAAAGAGACATAACCTAAATAATCCCCCTGCAAATAGTTTTTTAATTAATTTTTCCTCTGGCTAATTCAAATTTCCTGACAGGGTAATGCCCGAAACATTCAGGATAGCCAACCATTCAAAATAGTCAATTGGAAACAATATTCAATTGGAATTGGAAACAATTCTAATATTTGAAAAACACCAATTTTACACTGAATGTATATGGCATATAAAAATATCAGTTCCAGTACTTAATCTGAAATTAAATACCCACCATCTCTCAAAACTTTTCCCAAATCAGCTGTGTGAAGCAGAGGAGGACGCTTTCTGCTCTGTTACAGTGCTGCACTCCCAAGTTAATGTTACTAATTGCCAGGCTTCTGGTGCAAATGAAAGAGGAGTTGGCCATCGCTATTTCACAGGGCTTGTGTCCGTAACTCATCCCAAGGAAAAATCAGGATTTTCGGCAGCCGCGAGGAACCGGCTGTATCGACGCACCACCCCGTGGTCAGCCCCAGCCCTGCACCGCTCCGCCGATCACTGCATCTGCAATGGAATTCCTTCCTAATAAACAGATTATTTGCTTTTTCATGGTAGCTGGAATACGTAAATTTGATTTTAGAATTTAGTGTGAGAGACATGAAAACAGATGTATCCCTCTCCAACTTTAACCATGTTGCATGTTTCCTGGGGGATTATTATTCCTGTTTTCATCGTGGCATGCGTGAAGGCTGCAATCCAGGCACTTCTTTGACTCCGTAAGTGGGCTTGACTGAGCACTCTGGGTCTGTGAGCAAGGCTCACAAAGAATAGGGAGCATTTTTCCTGCACAGGCAGTCATGTTGCCTTTGTCGGAGACAATACAGCTACCCGCTCTGAAGCAGGCAAATGAAACCATCTCAGCAGGCTGAACCCAGATAATACAACACAGATGATCAACTCAACAGCCTCCATGCGAAGACCGCCCGCGGCACAGCTCCCCGCAGAGCTCTCCCCCGCCAGCTTCTCCTTCTCTTCCAGCATCTGCAAGACAGAGTCTTCGAGCACATGCAAAGAAAATACATTGCTCCACCGAGCAGATCTCTTATCAATAGGCGCCACGGGGCTCAATGGTGTCTCACTGAGATGAAAGGACCCCCATGATGACAGCAACATCATGCATGAGCTAGACTTCATGTTTTGGAAAGCCTTCATAAAATGGGGCTGGTTTAAGCCTTTTCTGAAATCATTTGAGTTTCCCGGTGTAGGTCTGCGCAATGGAAACAGGCTTTGTAAGTGCCTTGCTCAATGCTGGCCAAACTGACCCTGGTAGGTGACCTTCATATCTGCACGGCGCGTGGGTGGCTCTAATTGCTTCCTGCCCCCTCTGGCCTGTCCTAGGTGGCTTCTGGCTTTATCCATCCTTTGTTCTGGCTTTATGCATAGTTTGGTCCTGATACAGGATGGGATGAGGGCAGGACGAATGTTTGATGGATGACTCCTTCCCTGGGCAAATCATCACCTCTGTCTGGTATGAGTTAGGGGGATTCCACCTCCCTCCTGGGACGCAGATCATGCTCGCTTATGTGATGCTGTTGGATTTCTTCCTCCGACAAGTCAATCCAACTGGATTTGCAGAAATCTCACTGGTATGATATTTCCCAAACATTAGCTGACTGCCTCCCCCCATCCCACCCTGCATTCATGTCCATGGATTGCTACAGCCCCGTTTTATCTATGCTTGTCAGCCCCGTGTACCACATCATTCTGGAAGATAAACTGGATTTTGTAATAAAACACGAGGCCAAATTCACCGCTTCTTAATCTGCACGTAATTCCACTGATTCTAGTGGGATTGCATTAGGTTTCAAATAGCAGAGGCTCTGGCAGTTTCTCCCTATGACCGTATGTTGCTTTCAGCAACATTTCTTAACACAATGTGTGCATGTTATGAGGGAACTCATTTGGTAAGATAGCTATTAAAAGAAAATTTGGTTAAGACTAGTACCAAACACAAACTTTATTGGAGTTTGGAAAAAAAAGGTCATTTTTTCTGATGGTTTTATATGTGCAGCTGTAAAACATACACAGGTCCAAAAGTGGATATGTCAAAACACTGATTTTTTTGAAGGAAGCTGCAAAATCAGAGATGGAGGAAGAACTCCATGAGGAGTTCTGACAATACTGACTTGTGGTCAAGAGAAAACTTACATTGTAGAAATATCAAGAGGTGCCTTGATTACAGCATATCAATTCCTTGTTCCTCCAGACAGTGGAGGAAACTTTCCTCAAGCTTCCTTCCTTGTCCTTTGATCATCTTCATGGCCCTTCTCTGGACCCTCTCCAGGCTGTCCATATCTTTTTTGTATAGTGGGGACCAAAACTGAACACAGTATTCCAGATGTGGCCCGACACGCGCTGTGTAGAGTGAGATAATGACTTCCTTATCTCTGCTGGTGATGCCCCTGTAGATGCAGCCCAGCATCCTGTTGTCTTTCTTTGCTGCAGCAGCAGCACACTGGTCACTCATATTGAACTTGTTGCCCACCAGGACCCACAGGTCCCTTTCCACAGAGCTGCTCCCTAGCCAGGTAGGTCCCATGCAGTGCTACGCTCCTGGATTGTCTTCTAAAAGCAAGCATACCTGACGTGGCATTATATCCAATGGACTAAACATGCCGAAAATCGGTTTTTCCTGAATTTGTGCAATGGTGGTCCATAGATGACCATCTGATGGGTGCAATGTTCCTTAGTGGACCCTGCAAACATTTAAAGTCAAGTACCACATGATATCTTTAGTATTAGGAAGTTCCAGTTTTATTTAAAATGATGCAGATGTTTTCAAAACCAATACACATTTCTGAAAAGATGAAGGATGTGAAAGTGCGTGTCCACGTGAGAAGTATAATGCAATAGCTAAGTGCATTGTAGTTGATCCTTTTTGAAGATTGTGGCTTTAACCAGGAGCACCTGCAGAGCTTTTCCATTACAGGTCACGCTCTGAATGATCAGTTTTCAAACATGTCCAATAAACCTTCCAGGTAACGTTGTACAAGGCCCCTCATCATACGCAGGGCCTCAGTACTAAGTGTACCAAGTGTCTCAACAACTATAGGTGAAAGAAAAAAAGCTTGCCTAGAGTGTTACCCTGTGTTTTGGAAACCAGATTTCTCTTTAAGCAGACACCTGTTAAAACAGTGCTTGCTTGTTTGCAATGTAGAAGTGCTTCACTGCGTATGAGACTGGGAAAAAGGACAAAAAATAACATTTGCGGTATGTCTTACAGTTTGAATCATTTAAAGGATTCCTGAAAATATCCCATTCATGCGTAGTATCAACAGGTGTGACCCTTTCTCTTGTGTGGATTTAAATCCCTGTCATTAATCTCAATTCCCATCTCTGCTCAGGTTGATCCCATCACACGGAGGAATAACCAGTGATGATAAAGAGCAGTTTGTGCAAAGTGAATTAAATGACTATATTGTGAGGGATTTTACTGTAATTTATAGCATATGAAAATTTGCCCTTTGGGGGACTGTAAATCAATTCAAATCTATAGGGTTAGCCTACCCTACACACGAAGATAAAAGAAGGGGTGTAAACTTTTTCAGGTATTAAAAAAAAAGAAATTCTTTGGGGACTGTTAACTGGAAACAGCTGCTGTAAGAATGAGCTCAGAGTTGTCCCTGCAAAGTTTCTAAGCCTTACATCGCAATTCACAGTCAAAGCATTAATAATGGCAAGATTGACTCCTCTTTTCACAGTCTGGGGAAATGTAACAACCTTCAAGTTGCTCTTGCAATCACTTTATAAATATCTTTGCTTTGGATCTTTATATTTGTATTGGAAACTGCTTTCTTTCAGCTGGGCTTCCTGAAAAATCTGAAAATGTGGCGAAATCAGGGACATGCTGTGCCTCTTGCAAGGAGTTTCATCAAATAAAGCAGACGGTTTTACAACTGAAGCAAAAGGTATGAACATTGATCAGTCATGTCTTTACCAGACCTGCACATTTTATGACACCTGAGGTTAAATTTAAGTGTTTGGAGCTGTCACTGCTATTTGGCTCTTGTGCCCATAAAGATGATGGCAACATATCTTAAAATCATCTAGGAATGGTATCTCTTCCTTATGCTGCTCTATTGCTTGTCAGCAGATTGCTAACCGAGCTCCTGGAGCTGTGCTACCAGCCTCGTGGTAACACAGTCTGGCAAACACCCCTGCCAGTCTGAGCCCAGGCTTTTTGGCAACCTGTGCTGGCCGCAGCTTTTCATTCATTCTGAATGCACAGGATTCTGGACTTGATCCACCTTTAGTGTATGCAAGTGCAAGATGTTCTGCAGATGTGGGAACGTGGGAGAACATGATTTTGCATTAATAGAGTGCTGATACGGGATTCTTGCCAAATAGGAGATGTGTGGCTAGACAAAAACATCACTAGCAGACACCTTTGATTTTTTTAAAAAGAAAAACCCTCAGCCCCAACCTTTTTTGTTTTCACCTGTGTCCTTGCAAGTAGAGAATAATGCATTTAAATCTTCCCCTGGGCTTTAACTTCAGTCACTTGTGTATCTGGCCCCCTTTTGCAATTGAGTAGGATTAAAATAACCCAGAGACTCAGCCCAGGGTTTGGAGAGCCAAGTGCAGGGGTGCAGGTGTAATGCCTTTTCTGGTGACATCTCCTTCAAACATTGATCTTCTCTGAAATGGAAATGTTCTGCAGGAATATTCTCAGCAACGCATGTTGACAGGCTGTAATTATTTCACCCGGGGTGCTCATTTGATTTCATTGTGTCAAAACACAATTTGGTATATTCACTTGTTGCACTTAGTGTTATTCATTCAACGTAATTTATAGTGGGAAGAAAGAAATCTGCTTTGCTAAAATTAAATACACCGAGGTTTGTGATACTCTTTATCACAAAAACCTCAAAATGTCATGTTTTCCTTCTGAATCATCAGGAAGACTAGTGTGGAAGTGACAGAATTTCATGTGTGATGGAAATTCTGGTTTTCAAACAAACAGGTAGCAAACAGGTTCAAAAAGGATCCATGCTTTTGAGTGGCTGTTTGTCCATCCGCAGCCCATGATGCTGAGCAGTCTGGCACTGACCCCCATGGAGGGATCCAGGGTCACGCTGTTGGCCAAGCTGTTTGCTGCAAGAATTGATGGAAACCAATGGCCTGAATTAACGGAATGTTTTCTGTGTCTGACTTCCACTTTTAGGTCCCTGTGTTCAAAATTCAGTCCTGGAAAATTAAGACTGTCAATACCTGTCACTGTGGGCACTTGTACAGTAGCTGTGGCCAAACTAAGCAGCTCACTCTTGCCTCACAGCTAAGTGCTGTCATGGTCCATAGCCTAAATTTTCCCCAAGTATCTACCTAGTGGGATTTGACCTATTTGGCATCCTCAGAGGGAGCCCACTGGGTTGTGCCACACACAGACAGAGCTGGAAGATGGTCCCCTGGAACCCTCAGCATTTTTCACCCCTAGAAAGCAGAGCTTTTGTCCATGCTGAGCGGAGATCCGGCCTCATGCTGCTTCTCTGCCCAGGGAGACAGGAACCCTTGTGTTTCACTATGTGCTCCCCATGGACAAGTTCTGGGGAGGACGTCTCTCACTATCTGTGGTTGAAGCTGTTCTGTTTTGCACAGAAAAATTCATTTCTGTCTGCCAGAGAATGAACCTTTCAGATTCTCTGAGCATTATGCAAAATTACATTTAGCAGAAGAGTCTGTGAAGGATCCAATCCAGCAAACCCTACAACTGGGAATTGGGGTGTGCTTCTGGAAGTGGAAGGTGGGGTTTTGTATCTCCTTAGGAAAGGGCAGGGGCGAACTCAAGGTGATAACTCAAGTCATCACCTCTGGTGATGGCGCCAGTACCTTTCTGGAGGATTGCAGCATCCATTCCAGATCCAGGACAGAGTACTTCTTGGATCAGGAACAGAAAGTCTCCTTGCATGGTCATCAGTGGGATGCACTGTCCCAATATACCAATGGGCTGTGGGCAGTCCTAGGTGATCTCAGACCTTGCTGGAAGGAAGAAGAGTGGAAAGCTGAAAAACTGGGGGGAAGATATTTGATGCTGACACTCAGCCAACAATTTTCAAAGAATCAAGTAAGCTGGATCCTATTACACAGATGTGCTTAAACATCTTAATTAGAAAGCCGTGTTCCACATCACTCCCGTAAAGCACCGTCAAAGTCATCTAAACCACAGATCTCCTAGAAACTACCCAAAAGTCTAGATGCAGAATGAAACACAACATATGGGAGTCTTGTTTCTAGTACTGCCTTTCTTTAAAATTTACTCTTGCTAATATTTGCACGCACATGGAAAAAAAATTCTTTTTCCAAGGGCCATTAAGATTTGGAGCTGCGGATGGATAAAGCCAAGGTCACTCTGGACCAGGATCCTGGTTCAGTTAAAAGGTGAAATAGAAATTAGGCCAGTGAGTATAGCCAATCCCTAAGAGGATGTGAGTCAACATCAAAAACACATGGTTTGGCCCCAGTATATGTAACAACCATTTTCTGGCCAGAAGATATCAAAGAGCAGTGAGCTAGACCAGAGCCTGGGTATTTTGGCACTCCTAGTGTATGCCTCAAGTCCAGCTGACTCAGTGGGGAAGCATGTGTAGATGCTTTCACAGCAGCTATGTGATTTATTTTTTTTAACTTATTAAGTTGTTACAACAGCCTTGCTGGCTGGAACAAGTCAATATTTAAGCAACAGAAAAGAATAAACTTCCAAATCCTCTTCACTATCAGTCTTTGCCACTAAATGCACCTTTTTACTCCAGCCTGGCCATTTGCAATATAACCTGAAGAGGATTCACGGCAAGGACTATACACTAAGTGACATCTATTTATCAGCTGGAATAGCAGTAGATCCCCGAAATAGGATCTGGTCAGAAATTTAAGTACAAGATCTAAAGAGGCTATCAATTAATCTGCCACTTAACTATGGCCATCCCTAAGGAGAAACACTCACTAATGACACTGAAAATATTCTCAAAATTGCCTGAAAAATATAACGCTCCCAGGTAGTCACAGGATTTAACTCTGTGTCTCGGTTTTAGCATGGCAGCGTTGGCACTGCAGACTGATTTGTGTCACAGAATGGAAGTTTTGCAGCATGATGATCCTTGCAACCTTCCGTTTGTATCCAGCCAGGATCCACCTGCTTATCTGGGCAGGGGGGATGCACTTCCAGGAAACAAAACTTTGCAGCATACTGACCAGAGCGGGATGGGGGACCTCCTCATGCTGGTCCCTGGCCAATGTGGCTATGAGAGCTCCCAGCTACTGAATTTTCCTCTTCAGCTCCAGGTCTAAGGTGCTGTGACCCATGGAGTAGCCCTTTATCTTCAGTGCTCCCGCACTTTGGTCTGTGTTACAACGGCTGGGATGTTGGCTGAGAAAGCTGCAGGGTCACTGGCAAACAAAGCAGATGTTTTCCCAACTGAAGATGAGAGTGCAAAAGGCACACCAGTAGGTGTGCCGGATCCCCATTTTCTGTGTGAGCAGGTGCATAGGAGTAAGCACATGAGAAACATCCTGTGGGTCTCCTGTGAGGTGCTGACCTCATCCAGCCACTGATTTCAGTGGGGGTGGAGTGAGGCTACCAAATTCTTGTACGACTTACATCATGTCGCTTCATTTGCCTTTAGTGCAGTCATCTTGCCTTTGGAACAGCAATGCTCTCCAAAACCTGAGTCACAAATGGCCGATAAATCCTTGTATTCCTGTCATCGCATTTTGAATTCCAGTCTGAAAAATCAAACTGGTGTTTTGGAAATGTCACCAGGAACTGTCTCAGCGTTTCTAACTTTTTTTTCTCACTTTTGCCTCCTTCAGAACTGCTCTGTGCATCCAACCCCAAACTGCAAGCAGCACTGGCTGCCTTTAAAGTGAATTCCTTAACTAATAACTTGTTTTCCAAAAGAAACTTGCCCAGTTATAGTACGTACTGCAAGTGCACACCGTTATTATTTTTTCTGTGCTTTACAAACTTTAGGTTTGCACTAAGGGCAAGAGGCTGAATATCAAATAATTACAGAAACAAGTAGGAGTCTTGAGAACAGTCCAGTGCAGGGAACTCCAAGTAGTTGATTAAAAGCATTGTCAGATAACGGGAGTCAGCATGTATTTTATTTAATGCAGCTCTCTCACGCAAATGTTGCTGAATCCAGCATCAAACTATCTAGTGAGACAAAATCATTCAGGGCAGCAACAGAGCTGACCCAGGGATAGATCTGCCCTGGTATTGATGAAGTAGCTCTTCAGTTCCATTTGGCAGAGCAAAATTCCCAACTCTACACGCAGCCACTCACCGCTAATAAACTTCCCTCCTTGCTGCAGACCAGCCTCCTGGCTTGTCGTCTCCCTTCAGCTGCCTCTGGAGAGACTAAACATTTGCAGAATATTTCTAAACATGTTTAATTATTATATATATGCAATCTGGGCAGATTAATGGATAATTAAACATCTGATGTAATGGACAATGACATTTTAAACTATAGTGTGCAATTCTCCTTACGTTCTCACTTACTTTATCTTTGTGTCTGTATGCAGAGCAGATCCAGACATCCGTTGGGTTAAACAGTACGGTTACAGGGCCAGATGCGCAAAGGATTTGGGGCTCTCATTGAAACCTATGAAAAATTAGAGGCTTGAGCAGCAATTGAGAATTTAAATCACAGCATCTCAGAATCACAGGGTTGGAAGGGACCTTAGTAGATCATCTAGTCCAACCCCCCTGCCAGAGCAGGGCCACCTTAGAGCAGGTTACACAGGAACGCGTCCAGGCGGGTCTTGAATGTCCCCAGAGATGGAGACTCCACCACCTCCCTGGGCAGCCTGTGCAAGGGCTCTGCCACCCTCAAGGGAAAGAAGTTCCTCCTCATGTTTAGGTGGAACTTCCTGTGCTCAAGTTTGTGCCCGTTACCTCTTGTTCTATCACTGGGCACCACTGAAAACAGCCTGGCCCAGCCTCCTGACACCCACCCTTCAAGTATTTATAAGTGTTGATTAGGTCCCCCCTCAGATGCCTCTTTTCCAGGCTAAAGAGACCTAATACCCTTAGTCTGTCTTTGTAGGAGAGGTGTTCCAGTCCCCTAATCATCTTTGTAGCCCTATGCTGCACCCTCTCCAGCAATTCCTTGTCCCTCTTGAGCTGGGGAGCCCAGAACTGGACACAGTACTCCAGGTGGGGCCTCACCAAGGCAGAGTAGAGGGGGAGGATGACCTCCCTC
>VXBO01010630.1:0-53187 GCA_013400135.1 Rhinoptilus africanus
ATGCGCAGCCGGCGGCGGCAGGATGCGGGAGGGGAGCGCGGGCGGCCGCGGCGCGGAGAACCGGACGGGCTCCGAGCCCCCGCTGCACCTTTTCCCCGCGCCCGTCCTCACCGGCATCACCGTCGCCTGCGTCCTCCTCTTCGTCATCGGGATCATCGGCAACCTCATGACCATGCTGGTGGTGTCGCGGTTCCGGGACATGAGGACCACCACCAACTTCTACCTGTCCAGCATGGCCTTCTCCGACCTGCTCATCTTCCTCTGCATGCCCCTGGACCTCTTCCGCCTCTGGCAGTACCGGCCCTGGAACTTTGGGGACCTCCTCTGCAAGCTCTTCCAGTTTGTCAGCGAGAGCTGCACCTACTCCACCATCCTCAACATCACCGCCCTCAGCGTGGAGCGGTACGTCGCCATCTGCTTCCCCCTCCGAGCTAAAGTCATCATCACCAAGGGGAAGGTCAAGCTGGTCATCCTCTTCCTCTGGGCCGTCTCCTTCATTAGCGCCGGACCCATCTTCGTCTTGGTGGGGGTCGAGCACGAGAACGGCACGA
The DNA here is from genome assembly GCA_013400135.1 of Rhinoptilus africanus. NCBI lineage: Eukaryota > Metazoa > Chordata > Aves > Charadriiformes > Glareolidae > Rhinoptilus > Rhinoptilus africanus. The sequence goes on from VXBO01010630.1 coordinate 552, forward strand.
ACCCCCTGAGCACCAACGAGTGCCGAGCCACGGAGTACGCCATCCGCTCGGGGCTCCTCACCATCATGGTCTGGACCTCCAGCGTCTTCTTTTTCCTGCCCGTGTTTTGCTTGACCGTGCTCTACAGCCTCATCGGGAGGAAGCTCTGGAGGAGAAAGAGAAAGAACATTGGTCCAAACGCTGTCATCAGGGATAAGAACAACAGGCAAACTGTGAAAATGTTAGGTACGGCTCTCCTTGCTGTGTTTTTCCGAAGGATGTGTGTGAGAGCGTGAGAGAGAGAAAGGCTGGGAGAGCACTGGTAGTTCACTATAAATGCTTCCCTTTGGAAGCAACTATTGAACATGCTTCATACGAAGGGCTACACCTCAAGGTATTTGTAGAATAACTCTCCCTCTTTAGATTTACTTCTAACTGCTTTGAGCTGGGGACTCTCAAACAGTCTAATAGCAGTCACTGACAAGGACAAATGCTACAGCTACAGTTAGCTAGTGCCCTGGAGATTTTTTGGGAATGTTTTTTGCTCTTTGGTTGTGGATACCAATGTTATTTACAGAAGCATAGTTTATGTGATTTTTAAACAAAACGAAACCCTTCTCAAGCCACAAAGTTGAGCTGCAGGCTAAGCAAGCGGGGTTGTGATGTGCACTTAGTTTTATGAGAGAAGAGTATCAAGGTTTTAGCAAAGTGGGGTTATTTAGTGGGATGGCCACGTAAATTTACGAAAATTAATCTGCATTTTTATATTTGCAAAAACACTGGCATGTGCTGAACAGGGAGCATCGTGTCTCCCTTGAGGTCTGTGATCCTGTAAATTCTCACTGACTTTAAGAAAACAGGGTCAAGATGACAGATGCTGCCATCCCTAACTTTGTATATTTACATTGCTGAGTGCTTTAAACAACAGTTATTGTTGGCAGAGGGAAACGCACACGGTAAGGCACAAAGTCAGTGCGTGCAGGGGGAGCTTGATGCACGAAACCAAAAGAAGTTGTCGTGCAGTTTGGTGTCTGAGAACAGCAGGATCCTGCTGCTGCTGCGGACTTCCATTCAAGCAGAAAGTCCTGCGCAGTGCAAGTCATCCCGTGGATTTCAGAGGGGATGGGAAGCTCTGCACCCAGAAGGTTTCACGAGCGGCAGCAGCTCTGCTGTGCTCGTTTCAGCCGGGTGAACGCAATGAGCTAATGAGCTAGACGAAGAGGTGGCAGCGTGTCCTAACTACCTTAATTACTAAATGGGATCCTGGCTGATTTTTTTCTTCGCGTGCTGCTGTATTACTATGCAACAGCAGGCAGAATAATAAAAACCGCAGCATTCTTTGTGCCCTTTCAGCTACGTTTTATGATCAACAGAATTACTTCAGTCTGGTAAGCGTGACCTTGGAAGTAATTCACCATTTACACTTCTAGAGTTTCAGGATTTTGAATCTCTACTTTCAACAAATGCATTGCTAGCTTATATTACTACCATGTTTATATTTCTGTATGCTTAACCACAAAGAAATTTGAAGTAATACCTGTTTATTTCTGCCCTGAGGTATAGCTGCAGGCATTACAGTATTTCAGACACCTTTTTTTTCTTTTTCTTTTACAAAGGCTGAGAACAGCAAGGCTGGCCTCTGACAGAGAGCCAATATTCTCGAAACGGTAACAGTCTGATGGAAAGATGGCAAGAAAAGAAGTTACTAAGGGCTCAGTACCAGCAGATGCTCGGTGCTGTCACTGGGGTGAATGTTCTGCTTAAAATTTAGAAGGCGTTTTCTAAGACATGATAATATTCATTATCCAGATTAAACTCCAGAGCATACTTAGGAGCTAGGAAAACATTACCTGAATTTTTTAGGTGAAGATACTGAGGAAAAAAGGGGAGTGATTGGCTCAGGAAGACACAGAGCTGGAAAACAGATACTCTGAATTTGAGCTCTGTGCCTTATGGCTCACCATAAGTATCCGTTTAAACTCGGGAATGCTTGTTCAGAAAGTTTTTGAGGAAAGATGCCGACAATCCTCCCTCTCAGCTCTCTGAATTTTATATCTATCTCCTGTGACTTGACAGGAGGAAGCAGGATTGCTAACAGAAGAGAACAGATTAACTGGAAAAAAATGCTTAAGAATGTCAAAAAAACCTTGCTCGACTTTTCTGGTTTTTCTCTTTCCGGTATATTAATAGATACAGTCAGAGCAATATGAAAAATAATAAAGGTCGATAGCAGACAGGAAATGAACAGAAAAAGTTTCCCTTTCTCTAGGATGGAAATTCAAATGTGTTCAAAGATACACACATTCCTATTACTCTGCTTATGTTATATTTACATATAGAGGCAACCACAGCGGTAGCGTAATATTACAGATACACTATATAACTATAATGACGCAGTTATATATTTACTTTTACTCTTCTTGGAGTAACTCATTTCCCAAAAAACGGACAAGCTGGAAGGGTGCCCTGGTGTCTGTTCTTACCTTGGAATAGGTGCTCTACAAGTCCAAATTCTGGTGGTTTGTTTTATTTTTGGGCCTCTGCCTTGAATAATTTTGCTTCCCAGTGATTACATTCTTCATTATAAACCACAGTGTTGAGTCTGTCACGTTAGATGTAATTTACTTTTGTTAAACGCTGCAGATGGTAGATGGTTGTACTTTTATTTCGTCACTCTTGTGATCCTTAATGCTCTATTTATGAAAACCTAAGTTTTGCAGGTCAGAAGCATGCTACAGCAGGTTAGCTGTGCAGTGTACAGGCGGCCTGTTTAGATGTGGTCCCTGTGTATTAAGTATTGCTAATTTGCACTCTCAGAGAATGTATTGAGAGACAAAACTGAAAATTGATGGGATGCATTTTCGCGCTTTATGATCAATTTCTTATAGAAATAGAATTTTGCAGTAGAATTTTAATCACCCAGGTCCTAATACTCATGCTTAACACGATTTCTTCTGCTGTTTTTATTTTAGTTGTGGTGGTATTTGCTTTCATACTCTGCTGGTTGCCTTTTCACGTAGGACGATATTTATTTTCCAAATCCTTTGAAGCTGGATCCCTGGAGATCGCAGTGATCAGCCAGTACTGCAACTTGGTGTCCTTTGTCCTCTTCTACCTTAGCGCGGCCATCAACCCCATCCTCTACAACATCATGTCCAAGAAGTACCGAGTCGCCGCCTGCCGGCTCTTTGGACTCAAACCCCTTCCAAAGAAAAGACTCTCCAGCACGAAACAAGAAAGTTCGCGGGTTTGGACAGAACCGAGCGTTATCACATGACACGTGATCCCAGCCCCACAGCATCGCTTACACCCATATTTCCCAGAAAGCCATAATGAAAGAGAAAGTAGGGGAGAAACTCAAACCGAAAGGTTAAAGCCGTACTTGTGTCATCATCTGGAGTTGCTGAAAGATGTAACGTAGGCAGTTAAAGATTTAAAAAAACCCCGCAAATGAAACTTTGAGACTATAAAAGGAGACGTATGGCCACAGAATTTGCCAACACTCAAGTATTGTTTTTCTTCTGCTTTTGCCCGTATGATTTTTTTTTTTTTGCACTGACTGTAGCAGGAGAGCTGGGCTTTACCACTCTTAGCAGGCAAACGGAGCCCAGTTCTCTTGAGAGTTCGTGTGACTTCAGGAGCTGATAATTCGAGCTAAATTTTTCCGGAGTTAACTTTAGTTTTGCTAAGAATATCACTAGTGCATAACCAGACCCTAGAAAGACCAAATGGAGTTGCCTTTTTGGAGTGGTAAACGTGGAATTTGATATAGTTTTCAGAATCTTGATTTTTAAATAAATGAACGTTTTTCTCCAAATGAGGAAAATGGTTTCTTAAAAAAAAAAAAAAAAGGGAGATATAAAATGGATAATTTTTAAACGTGCTAAAAATATATGAGCTGCATGTCATGTCCGAGTAGAAAGGCAATGAAAATAGTACCTTCACAGAAGTGGCTTAGAACACGACTGTAATGAAATATTATTTTGTTTTTACATATATATCAGTGGGACAAGGACAGTGCTGACTTCAGGACTGCAGTGATGCTATAAAAATATGGAATGCAGTCTCCCACCAAAGTCATATATATATTTTTTTTTCTAGCTAGATCATCCCTGCTTGTTCTGTTCAGCTTGACTGTGAACGATTCGACGTGTTTGAACTCGGAAGCTTTTAGTTGTTTCGATATTTGTAACGAGTCTGTGGCTGCCTGTCCCTCTGCTGTGCACCCCCATACCCCCCGAAGGCTGCTAAGGACAGGTCTCCTGCCTGTAAACCACCACTTATTTCTGTTTGAAGCATAGCAACTGGTTCCCAGTACCACGTCCCCCCATAAAGCCTGCCATGCAGTTGTACTGGTTTGCTGCACTATCAAATCCAGAACTTTTTTTTTTAACCAATGTGACCTGACAAAGTAATAGAAAAAACTGCATTACAACACACAAGCAGACACATTCTCATACTTGATCCATAAAAATCTTAAATTCAATTGATTTTTATAACTCGAGTATGCCATTGAAAAGCAAAATAGAAAACTTTCTGTCCTTTATGCTAATAAGTATGTCTGACATTGCCTCTACTGTCACACCGACACGCAGACTTTGTGGCCCAGCTAATAGAGCTTCGGAGCGTGCATGTGAAATGGCAGCTTTCTATTTATTTTGTTCTAGTATTTATTACCCGCTGGTCCACAACCCGTTCTCCACAATGAATTGCCTGTTAGCGAAATTCCCGCCGCCTTCAACCTCCTGTTACCGCCGATGGGCCATATTCCGACGGTTACACCTTTAGCTGATGGCGCTGCTCAGGTGTAAGTAAAAAGAGAATTTGGCCTCTTCTGTAAATACTGTGGGGTTTTTATCACCCGATGCTTTGCTTGGGCCAGGGGGCTGGTGGCTGCTCCTCGCTGTGGCATCTGAGCCTGTCTTGCTCCGGGCTCGTACCGAGCACAGGTTTGATGTATGCCAACCGATGAACGGAGGGACTAACGAGGAGCAGCGCGAGAGGATCATCCCCCTCCCATCTCTAACCACCCTCCACCTCGTTATCCACTTTGTTCTCTCGCTCGTTGTGGACTGACAAACAGATCCGATGGCAGATGTCGTGCAACTCAGGGAAACGAGAAATTTGGGAATCTTGAGAAGATTGTGAAGATGTGAGTTCACTACTGACGTGTCTGTGTAAGTGAACCGGTCACACGCCTAGCGTCACATACGTGTTTCAAATCTCAGCTGTGCCTGTGGTATTAAATGTGAACAGAAAAAGAAATAAAGTGATGAGACCTTTTTATAGCCCTGCGGGGTGAGTGGTGGCAGAGGGTGTGGGATGGATGCGGGCAGGCTGGCTCCACGCCGCCACCCACCGCTCCTGGCCCCGCGGCATCGGGATGGGGGCACCAAACGGGTACCACACGGGTACCAGCATCACCCACAGCGCGCGAGACTCCTCGGGCTCGCTCCACTCCCTGCGAGTCAAACCTGTCTCAGTTATAGGAAGCAATTCTGCGTGGCCAGAATCGTCCCTCAGAGGCTTTTAGCTGGCTGAGAAGCTGCATCATTGCATTTTAATTTTTTTTCCACCCCAAACCTATATAACTAACTTGATTAGGCTATCATTTGGGGTTTTTTTTGTTTTATTTGTTTGATTTATTTTTTTTTAACCCAGAATAACCGTAACATTAAAGCCCCGTGTAGACATTTAATTTCTGCATATAAACTATAAACACACAAATTATTTTGTTTAACCTAACAATTCATCAGGAGTTTCGGCAAATTTTAACTCTACCAGCACCATGAAATTGCCTCAACTCTGTGTATAGGACAGAACGTAAAAGATTTCATCTGGGGTCACAAAAGTCAGAAAGAAGGGGACTGGCTGTTCACTGCAAGGATGGAGAGGACTTCTCTCTTCTCGCTTAGGAAATGGACTTGTTTCTTCAAAATAAATGCATTTCTATTGAAAAAGAGTAGCCACCTTCCTATGACTCTTGCACAAGCAGGAAAATATTTCATATCCAGAAACATTTGAGCATTTAATGCACACTGTTGCTGTCGCTCCTGCAGCTGGCTCTATGCCATCCCTTAGGTTTGCTTCCCTCAGTGCGGAAACTGTTCTATTCATCAAAGCTAAAATCAGTGGAGCGTCACTTACTCGCACGCGTTGACTCCAGGGTGTGGACAGGGTCTGCTTATTCAAACAGGTACCAGTGCGTAATTAAGTGCTTTTACATGGAAAAAAAAAAAAAAAGAAAAAAAAATCACCTGGATAACCTTCACTTTCGCATTGTAAAATCAACTATTGTCATATGTCTCCAGAAAGACACATACCTGCCCAGCAGCACTGCTGGGTGACTATGGCGTTGCTCACCTCAAGAGACGTTGCCTAAGATGTAGGAAATAACTTCATCGGGGGTGGGGTGGAGCTCCGTTTTGGGTCTGGACACGGTTTTCGAAGTCTGTTTTATGTGCAGGGAAGACAAGGGCCCTTGCAGGAGCTGGGCTATCCATCCAGCGTGGCAGGCAGGGCAGCTCCGCAGGGAGATTTCTTTCAGCCATAGGCTGCATTTCTGGAAACTCTTCCCTGTAGGAACAGACTTTGCCAATTCTGACTGAAAAAAAAACATGTAAGGGCTTTATGAGCAAAATTTTGCTGTCTTCTCACTGGCCTGTATACGAGCAGCCCATATAGGAAATAACTGGAGGTTCATTCATTAAACAGCTTAAATTTTTAAAGCTTTTCTGACTCTGCATTTTGCATCACAGCTTCACAAATAAACAGGAACAATTTGACTGCATTTTCTTTCTTGGCAACATGTTAAATTGGTGATGAAATAGGTCAAAAGCACTTTACCAGAAAGCTTCATTCATTTTAGAAAAGTACCTTTGATGGAGTCATGCACAGGCAGAAAATCAAGTCCTATTGTATTTCTTGCCAAAAAAAAAGAAAAAAAGAAAAAAAGGAAAAAATAGCATTTATGTGTCAAATTTTGAGTTGATAGACGGTGAGCATTTATGTAAGTTTGTGTCAAGTGACATTTGCATAAGCCCTTTTTGAAGCAGCTGCTGTTAGATACCTAAATACCGAGGAGAGCCTCCTCTCCACCCCAGATCTGCTGTAGCTGGGGTGCTCCCTCCTCTTCTGCCGATGGATGGGAGGGTGGCTGCTGATGCTGACGGTCCCTTTGCAGGCCTGAAGGCAGCTGGTCCCTGACGCTTGCTCATGTTGATCAGCGCATTCCTTACGGAGCACTTAGTTCCTCTGAGCCCTCGGTCGACATTTCCTTATGGGCTTCCATACAGTCTGCATCATTTGCAAAAGGCCTGTGGCCCTGAGGAGGTAAATTCAGAACAAGAGGTAACGGGCACAAACTTGAGCACAGGAAGTTCCATCCAAACACGAGGACGAACTTCTTTCCCTTGAGGGTGGCAGAGCCCTGGCACAGGCTGCCCAGGGAGGTGGTGGAGTCTCCGTCTCTGGAGACATCCCAAACCCTCCTGGACACGTTCCTGTGCCCCCTGCTCTGGGTGACCCTGCTCTGGCAGGGGGTGGGACTGGATGATCTCCAGAGGTCCCTTCCAACCCCCACCATTCTGTGATTCTGTGAAATTCTGACCCGAGAAGTAAATTCAAAATTCAGTACAAAAAAAATCTACTCGACTCCTCATATCCCAGTGATGCCACTATTGTTACTTCCGTGGTCCCTGAACCGCCCTCCTCACACCCCAGCTGAAAGCACAGTGAGTAGGTTTTACCCTCACAACTTTGGATGAACAATATTAGCCCCAATTTTACAAAAAGGGAAATAAAGCACTTGGCGTTCTAACCCCTTGCTCAAACCGCACTGTCTCAGAGCGATGGGATGCAGATCCATCCATCTCCCTCCGGGTGCTATTCCTTGGGCTGTGAGCTGCTGCAGGCAGCCGAGCATCACTTCTGTTCTTAAGCCGGAGTGCTCAGCACAATAGCCGGAGATAAGCGTTATATGGGAAATAAGTAACCCCTGGCTGACACCGCAGCCTCTGGAGAGCTCGGCCAACGGGAGCCCGAGTGGGAAAACGCAGGCTGCTCTGCCGAAGCCCTGCTCCTGCATCCCTACCATCAATAACAACCAGCGAACATGTACTGATAGCTGTAGCAACATCTACACCCGCAGCGGGATTCGTATCTACCCGTGAACTCTTACACTCACCCCTGTGTCTGCACACATGCATAATACATGCAGAAGCTTCCTGGAAATCCATCTGGGTGTATATCCATCAGAAGCAGTTGCAGGAGCTGGCATGCCTTGGGAAGGCCTGGTGTGATTTACACTCTTTTACACTATTTGCTGCCAGGCATGTTTAGCTGGAGCTACAGACTGCCCAGCCGACACAGCGGAGCTGGAAGCTTGAAGGGCGTTAACACAAAGTCTCTCTGTTCGTTTTGGTAGGTCCATCAGCCACGTAGGGCAGTGGGACACACACACGTACTCACCCCCACCCCCACCTCCTCCCACCCGTGCATCCCCACCTGAGGTACCCCCGCAGACTCCATCCCAGCTCCTCACAAAGACCAGGAGCTTCACAGGAGCAAAATAACTTCCTTATGTAGACACGCTTGCCAATGGCTTTTCACTCTGAAACGTGATTTCTTGGGAGAAACAGGTAAAAACTCCAGGTGTCTGGCTTCAGGTCCCATGTCCTCGGCCAAATTTTGCCAAGAGCAGTTTGTTAGGTAGTGGGGTCCAGCTTTGCCAGGCCTATCAGGTGGTGAAATCACAGTTGGGGTTTCCAGAAGCCCTGGCTGCTGCTGTTTAGGAAGATAAAGAAAAGCGAATGTTAGACTGCAATCTGTCTTTTACCTCTAAATTGTGATTATGCAAGTGTAGCGAAAGAGTATGAAGAAAAGACAAATTTAATTCATCTTGTATTAATGAAGGCTTACAGGTTGCTGAACTCTAGGCACCTCTGCTTGCTGTTGAGCCTTAGTACGGCTGTCATGCCAGCACACAATATAGTACATTAGTATTATCAAATGTTAATTAATACATTTGGTGGGCTTTTTACAGGCTTTCTCAGCGCTATTCTCAGCAGAAGGGTCTTGGTTCCCTTCCAAGCCCAGCGCTTGCATCCTACTGCCTTTCTCATCTGAGCTGTGGACGGGTGTGCGCCATGACTGGTCAAATAAGAGCAAAATTCAGAGCCCTTCATTAACCCAATACTTTAAACAAAAAAAACCAAACCCAAAAAACCAAGTCCCCAGGAACACCTGCTGTTGCCGCGTTACCTGCATCCCATCACTACCACAGCAGTGGCACGCGCACGCTGCTGGCCACGAGCAGGCTTGAGGAGCAAACTCAGTGTCACCAGAGGACGAGTATCCCAGCAAACCAGTTGATGGGGTGTGAGCAATCACAGAATGGTAGGGCTTGGAAGGGACCCCTGGAGACCTTCCCATCCAACCCCCTGCCAGAGCAGGGTCACCCAGAGCAGGGGGCACAGGAACCCATCCAGGCAGGTTTGGGATGTCTCCAGCGATGGAGACTCCACCACCTCCCTGGGCAGCCCAAGTCTCTTTAGTCTTCCCTGTGGTTTTGGACATCCACAGACAAGTACATATGTCCTTCCCACATGGGATCAGCTCCAAGCAGACACCAGTGGTGAGACTGCTGCCTGGACCCCGGGACCATTCTCACTAGGGGGATACCAGCTCCTTAATAGCATCTCAAGTGAGCACTGCCCAGTTGCCAATCTACCGCTCTCATGTTCTGTGCACAAATACATCCATTTGAAAGCCTGCGGGCTGCTCCTCCAGCTGTACTTGGAGGCAAAACACTTGTCAATGAAGGCGTTTTATTGCTCTCCACCCTTTTCCTCCCTGGGAGCGAAATGAAGGTTTGGTGATACGCGTGAGTCCATGAGATAAAATCACTTTCAGAAATAAAGTACCCCACAGTCAACTTCAGAAGCTGCTCTGAGGGTCAGGGAGATGCTCTGCCAGCATTTGGCCCCATTTTGGATGCTGCTGGATCAGAAGAGAAGAGCGCTACTCTCTTTTTTTCTCACGTTCTGATTGACTTTCGCATGATCGCAGTGCTGTCCACGAGAAAGGAAAGGCATGGCGATTTCCAAGCCTTTATTCACATTGTTCTTCTCCGCACAGCTTCCTTCCACAACCCAGTGCTACAAATCATCCTTCATTAGGGTAGGCAGGCAGGGAATCTAACACCACCAGCCCCGTCTCTAATAAGCCCCGCAGCACGATGATCTCTGAGGTGCAGAGATTTAAATAACTTGAACACGCCGATATTACAAAAGACAGCCAAACCTCCTATTGCAAATCCTCACTGAAAGTCAAGCCAATATCCATGATCGCAGGTGGGTGTGTATTCTGCCCAGTCGATAGCACCTTGGTGTTTTTATCAAGCGGTGACAACGCCATTGATTTTTGTGGAAGTGGCTGTGCTGCGCCAGGGGCAGCAGCGTGGGGCTGCGAGAGGTGCGATCTTCTGAGCGACTGTGGCTCGAACATGCAGTTTTGAGCCCGCTGAGCTGCTGTTAGCTTGTGAAGAGGGAGGCGGGTGCCAGCCCAAGGGTTTCCAGCTCTTCTGGAGATATGCTGGAGTGGGGCTCATCCCTCACCCACCTGCCTTGGGCGCTGCTCCAGCACCTACTGTCTAATGCTGACATCGAAGGAAACAAACCCATTTCAGGTACACTCAGATGACAAGAGCGGTTTCTTTCTCACAAAAAGCTAACCAATGCCACTCACAAGAGCCGCTGCCCCCGGTTGCCCCAGCCTCGGACCAGCTACTCTTGCTGGGGTGTCAAAAACCACCAGAGGTTTGTATTTACCTGCTTTCTTTTCAGTCTTGTGCCTGATCTCCCCCAGCACAGTGTTATTTGGAGTCTGCCATGTGGCTAGAGGAGTGCCATCGCCCTAGGCTGGGGTGAGACCTGCATCAAACGTCCCCTCCTGCAGGACCGGCTGACACGAGCCGGAGGAAAGGGCCTGGCACCACCACGGCCCAGGCAGGGCTTATTTAGAGAGCAACCAGGGGTTTACACAGCTATGGCGCTTCTGACGTCAAAGTACTGAAGTCACCCACACCACACTTTAAACAAGAAGGACATGAGGCAGAGCCAAGGGAGGTGATTCTGCCCCTCTGCTCCACTCTGGGGAGACCCCCCCGCAGTGCTGCCTCCAGCTCTAGGGCCCCCGACACGGGAAGGATGTGGAGCAGGTCCAGAGGAGGCCACAAAGATGCTCCGAGGGCTGGAGCCCCTCTGCTGTGGGGACAGGCTGAGAGAGCTGGGGGGGTTCAGCCTGGAGAAGAGAAGGCTCCGGGGAGACCTTAGAGCCCCTTCCAGTCCCTGAAGGGGCTACAGGAGAGATGGGGAGGGACTCTGGATCAGGGAGGGGAGCGACAGAACAAGGGGGAGTGGTTTTAAACTGAAAGAGGTGAGATTTAGATTAGATGTCAAGAAGAAATTCTTGACTGTGAGGGGGGTGAGCCCCTGGCCCAGGTTGCCCAGAGAAGCTGTGGCTGCCCCATCCCTGGAGGGGTTCAAGGCCAGGCTGGACGGGGCTTGGAGCAGCCTGGGCTGGTGGGAGGTGTCCCTGCCCAGGGCAGGGGGGGGCACTGGGCTTTAAGGTCCCTTCCAACTCTAACCGTTCCGTGATAATGTGCAGAAGAAATGCCTAATTTTAGAAGCACACCTAACACCACACCAAGTCCACAGAGCAGCATCCCGGGCAATACTCAGCCCCACTGAGCACAAGGACCCCCTTTTTCCACGTGTGCCGAAGCCCTGGCGCTGCAGTGAGTGCCGGGCAGGCACCCAGCAGCATCCCCCCGCGCTGCCCGGGGACGTTAACGTGCCCAGTGCCACAGAGCCCTCCGAGCCAAGGACACTGCGACCAGTTCACATGCATTCTGGGGAAAGGAAGGGCTTTTAAGATGTAAATTAATAAATATAATATTTGCACTGGATTAGGGGGAATTTCTCAACTCTACTCACATGTTAATCCTCACAAGACTCCTGCATCCCTACTCTTTGCTCCATTTTATTTGTAGAGAATAATGGCTTTCATATGACAGAAAGTGAGAGAGATGAGCTAATAAAATTACCAAGAAATGACATTCATTGAGCACACTGACCCAAGCAGTTATTTATTAACCATGTTAGCAGACCTAAAAATAGCTTTGATTGCACGCAATGCCATCTATGGCAGCAATTAGTACAATAAATGTAACTACTCAAACTAATAACAGCACATTCACCTCTATAACAGCAGATAGCAGGCTAATCCGCTGTGTTTGAAAGCATCTTGTGAAACCTCTTATTTTTTTCATTTTGCCCAGCCAAGAATCCGCGCATTGTGAGAGCAATTGTCAAGAGCAGAAACAGATGCAACCGTTTAGAACTTATTACATGTAATAGCAATGAAATAGCCCTTTCAAAGGATCTCAGCTGGCTTTCTGCTCGCTCACAAAAATACTGAATCAAAAAGTCCATATCCTCCTCTCTACTTACCTGTGGTTCTCATTTCTGAGAAGAATAAGGGATGACATTTATATCTTCACTCCGAGGCAGGTGAATACTAAGGACAGAGAATATAATTCTACACCACTTCAAGAAATCAGAACACATCATGAATTCTGCAATAATTTACAATTCTAGAATAAGATTTGCACAGGAAATGTAATTTTCCACAATAATTTCTGTATAACTTTTCTCTAATACCTTTGGGTGCAGACGGGGCTAACAAAGCCATTGGGTTCATGTAGGCGTCATTGATGCTGGGAGGGAATCACCTCATCTCCCTTATCCATAAATTGCTCAAACGTTGCTGTGATCTCAAAGGATCCATTTCGGTTTGGCATGAATGGGTTATGATTGGGTTGCACCTGGAGTCTTCTTTAAAAACATGAACTGGTCTGGTTTTGTACCGCTTGCTGATCCCAAAAAAGCACACAGGCAAGCAGAAGAAGGGAAAGAGGGTTTGGGCTGGGTCTGGCAGGAGCTGGGCAGTTCAGCTCCCTCAGCTTCCCAGCGGCTGGTGTTTCCCTCAGGTGGGGATTTGGGTGTGCTGGCAGCATCAGCCCTTGTCCCAAGACTGACTCCCATGTGTCACTGGAGTCTCCTTCTCTGGAGATATCCAAAACCCACCTGGATGTGTTTCTGTCCAACCTGCTCTAGGTCACCCTGCTTTGGCAGGGGGTTGGACTAGATGATCTCCAAAGATCCCTTCCAACCCCGACCACTGTGTGATTCTGTGAACTGCTACCTTAAACTTCAGCAAAATGCCAAAAATACACCAGGGCCATTGAAAAGTGGCGATTAAACCATCCATTAGAGACGGACACAGGCTGGAGCTGCTCCCTCCCATTCATCCCCGACTCACGGTCCTGCTGGACCTTCCCCACCGCGGGACGAGGACCCGCTCTTTCCCTGCCAAGCACAGCACAACAGCACTCAGTGAGGATGAAACACTGAGCTCCCACCACTGCCGACTCTGTCTACAAGGTGTCACCGTCCCTCCGTTCAGACCAGAAAAGCCCAGGTTCCCAGGAACCGCTCCTCCAGCTGCAAGAGCTGGAAGACCTCCAATGGCTCAGCCAGGCTGCCCATGCCCGGGCTGAGGGCACAGTCCCTGCCGAGCCCCTGTCCCCCCAGGGAGGAGCAGCTCAGGAGATGCTGTTTAACACAACACGCCCCGGAGGCCTCTTGGAGCTCCCAAAGTATTTAATTTTCAGGGTTATTTTCAAATAGCTCTGCTGTGTTTCGAGACAGGTGGGAGAGGCAGGAGAGTCTCCGTCCCCAGACACAAAGGCTGGAGGGAAGATCTACCCAGCTTCAGGCCAGGGCTATTTACAGCAGCCTGAATTTGAGCATCTCCTAAAATTCAAAGACTTGAATGAGCTGGGAGGAAAGGCCCCACAGGAGGCAAACGACATGGACTGACGCTGCCTCCGGATCCTGTTTGCTTTCGTATTTGTCCCAGGGAGCAAGTGGCTCAGATCCCACCTCCTCTTGCTTTGATACACCCGTTCCTCACACAGAACCCCCCCCTTAAAACAGGGCTCAACTCTCCACCAAACCAAACATCTCCCAACTTGCAACAGTGGCTGCAAGTCAAAAGCAAAACAAATTCTCCCCATTTCGGTGCTGAGCAGGCTCTTTGATTACCGCGCAGAGAGAGAATTGCTGCTGCTATAGAAACCGCAGCCACCGACCTGGGGACCACGCGCTGCCGCGGGCAGACCCACAGACTGCTCAGACTGCGAGATGCGCCATGGGCCACATCCAGCTCCCACACCAGCCCAGAGGTGCTTCGTGAGGCCACAAAAACATCTAAAAAAATGCAAGCTCCTGCTCTGTTTCAAAGCTTTTCAAAGCAAGTACTTTTTTTATACTTCAGAGACCAGCAGCAAGAGATGGTAAAATAAATTTCCCGAGTCCGGTTAACAACTTGCTCCTTATTTTCTTGTGAAACAAAAATCCATTGGAAACTTAGTGGCACTTACCCCACCTCTGCCCAGTTTGGGTGCGGGAAGGAGACCCAGAACCTCTGCACCAAACCTGGGGGTTACAAGATGACAGGACAACATCCAGGGCTCAAACATCCCTAAAACCTCCCTCAATCCCATGGGCTTTAACCACCCCTCCCATCACCTCTGCGGACGCTCACGGCAATACCGTAACCCAGGGACTACTGAAAATAAAAGATCTCTTCAGATAATAAGCGGTAATTACTATTCTATAGACATATTTAAATGACTTTGTTAAAGAGAGATTGTTTTGGCAAGCACTGTTTAAATTTAAAAAAAGCTGACCAACCAAGTGAAAAAAATATGCCTCTATTTCCTTTGGAAAAAACCCACTCACATTCCAAACTGCACTAATTAAAGCAAACAAACAAAATGATGTACTTATGCAGTGATTTGAAGAAGAAAAGCTGTTTAAAAACCAAACATTGATGTGTTTGTGAAGAAACACATACATACTAGATTTATTTTTTTTATGATGACTAATTCAATTTATGGACAACACAAACTCATTCCCATTACAAACCAGAAACGTCCCGCGTTAAATCTGGGGCTCCCACTCGTGCCTGAGGCTGCAGCAGCACCATTAAACTGCTGCAAAGGGGTCCCACAGGCTGAAAAGGGCTGTATTCAGTGAAGAAAACTCCTGGTAATATCAGAAAGAATTAAAACATTTATTGGGCATAAATATATTACATATACACTACAGATACAGTTAAGTCTTACATACATAGTGTAGTATTTGCAAAATCTATACATTAAAATTGATATGGCAGTTTTAATACAATGCATATGAAATAGTCTAAAATTTACAATACAAGAAAACTTATGATTATTATTTTTTTTTTCCTTTTAAAGTTGAAAAGCTTGGAATGTATGTTCCCATAGTGAGGTAAAAACATTTTTTTTTTTTTCAATTTAAAGAACTGTGCAAGGATAAGGTTCATACACATTCAGTTCGGGCACTTCTCAATCGTGACGCTGAATACTGAGCTACCGCAGCCAACAAACAGGAGTTAGAAAACATTTCAAGTTCATAAAGAAAAAGGCAGAACAATAGAAAAACGTCTCTCTCCTTCCTTAAGGGTTTTAAATACTTAGTATTTCATTCTACCTTTTTTTTTGTTTTTTGCTGCTGTTTGTGATTTCTTTGAGAGCAGAGAGCCCTCGGGCTGGATTCAACGCCTGCTATTGCTGGATCCGAGGGCATAAAGGCGCAGGGGAAAAGACAAGGCATTGGCAAAGGGTGGGATAATGGAAGTGATAATGGAAATCAAACCGGGAATAGTTTAAAAATCGGTGATGCTTTTCTTTTTTTTGTTAATATATGAATGACAATCAAATCACTATGGCAGAATACACAAACTAAAAGAATGTCAAATTAACGTATTCAGGGCCGGTCCCAACCCCGACAGAGTATTTTCTCCGACAACCTCGGGGCTGGGCTGGGCGTTCTCGTTAGCATGATGATAAGGGACAGCGAACAAATTAGCAATGACAGAAATGCTTCAAGTGTAACCGATTGCTTTTCGCTACACTTCTGCTCGTTGCTTTTAGTATCATTTATATTTCAAACTTTCAAAATCGATCGTCTCAGGCAAAGTGGGTTGGTCTGTTTTTTTTTTTTTTCTTTTTTTTATTGAAGCAGGGTTCTTTCTAAAAAGGCATCAAGCTCGAATTTCATAGCAGCACTGCTGAAACAATATTGAAAAATAAAAAAAGGGAATCTATTCAAATTTCTGGGTTTCCAAACTAGCGGTCTTTTCGCTGTTTTAAAAAATACACTCTTTCCCCCTCCACTGAAGACAGCCGTATTATGCTTTGCTCACAAAATACAGAGGCAAGGTCACAAAGTTTCGTATCACAAATAAATTTAAATAAGATGTAAATAAATTTGACAAGCCATGACTTTGGCAAGAACAAAAAAAAAAAAAATATATATATTTAGATCAATGCCATTAGTTTGCAAGGCTAAATTAAACTAGTTATAGTCAATAACAAAATACAGAACATTTCTAATATTTGCTACATCTAGAGAGGCACACAGAATAATTCATTGATCTTAGCACTTTCTTTCCAGAGATGATTATGTTTTTTGGATACATGTAAACGTTTGAATCACTGATAATGTGGTTGGTTTTTTTTTTTTGGCATTTAATGTACTAGATGCTCCCATCTTCAAAAACACAAGAAAATGTAAGAAGATTAATAATACTAGGAATGCTGCCAGGTAAAAAGTTGACCTAAAGTACAACAGTATAAAACAGACAAAATATAACATGCTATGGGGAGGGTGGGGAAGGGGATTAGTACATAAGTACACTTTTTATTTTTTATTTTTTTTTACAATAAATAAAAGATTGCACTGTAATTGGTATTTAAAGTACTGTATGCAGTATATAGTATAAATAAACCTAAAACAAAAATAATGTTGTTTTTTTCCCCATTACTTTGGTTAAGGGAATATTATGCTAGTACAGGACACTGAATCTTAAGACGATGGAGACAGAGCACGAAATAGCCAGGACAAAAGCAAAACCGAGTAGCAAAAATATACAAAAACAAGAGGCAGGAAAATACACTGTGTCTGTTGCACCCTTTTGGAATCTATTTGCACCTCCAGCTCATTTATGTCCCTGAGGTACTTGCACAATGTTGACTTAATATAAATAATCCAATGAGTGAAGAGTTAAAATTCTAGTATCTCGATGGATTAAAAGGTGTATCGTGGAAGGGGCAGGCAGGAGGAGGGGGGGACATTCCCATCAGAGCAGGACTCCCGTCCAAATTTTGCCGTGTACCAAGTTATTTCAATTAACCCTGTGGTAAGAATAGCACAGACACCCATTTAAGGTATTGAAAATAAACACACCTCATTTCTGATACCTCCAAAAAGGTTCCATAAAATGGACACCCCTCCAATAACAATAATAATAATTAAAAAAAAGATCAACCGACAGTAAAGTTTGCTTACATTGAGCGTAAATCTCACCTAATTCAGTAGAGGCAGTAAGCTGCCACCAGCTCTAATCATATAAATCAGGATGAACACAATAGAATAATATCTAGTATTAGATTAGGAATAGTTATATACAGTGATAAACAGACAAGTTAAAGCAGCTTTTAAATAGCTGAACATGGGAATAACTAACTATTGCACAATGCCCTCTTACTTAAAATTACTGCTAGGAATCAAAATGGTAACAAAAAATCTATAATGCTTCATAATTTATATGCAGTTTGGTTATTTGATCTCTTATACAGGCAGTTTATAGTGTTGTAACTGTAAAATCAACAGATAATTAAAAAGGTTTTTTGACTGCAGGATATTGTTCTGATTTTAATGCGCTAAACAGGTAAAATAACAATTTATGTTTCATCTTGAAAGAAGTGGGGCAAATGTAGTGAATAATTCATAGGCAACATTGCTAATACTGTTCAAGGAAAACCTGGTACTGTTGACTAACACTGCATTCTAGTCTTACCACTATACACACTCGTGACTAATGTTTAGGAGGAAAAAGAAGAGACAAAAAAGTGAGTCATGATTAAAATTTCCTAAATAGTAAGATAAAATAAGAGACTGTATGAACTTCAGTGAAAAAAAAAACAACGTCAAAAAGGCAAATTGGTGACAATTTTGAAACCGTGAAGGAAAACAATCTTGCTTTTGGTATCTGGTTGGCTTGTTTCTCCAGTTTGACCACTTCCTAGTTTTGAATTTCAAAAAGGTGCATCAAAACACTGATTTATCTTTCTTCAAGCTAGAACTGTAAAAACGAGAGAAGTATATAAAATGTATGGTAGAACAAAAGGATTTCAAAAAAAGGAATATCTGAATAAATGTGTGGATTATAATGCGTAGCATTAGTTAAATTTGTATCTCAAACTTCCATTGAATTCTCTACTTCATAAAGAAGTATTGTAATATACAGGCGAATATAATTGACAAACTTGCAAAGCCAAGAACAATGAGGGCTGCAAACTGTTCATCAGTAGGAATCATGCTCTTTATCTTCGGGTCATCTATACTTCCCATTTCTCCCGCAAGCATGATCTCATTTCGCTGAAGCATAAAGGCAACGGATGGGCTGAAAGGTCCACTAAGCTCCTGTGAGGTATCCAAGCACCGGCGGCAGACGCAGACGCGAAAGCGATAGTCTGTGTTGACTTGAAGGCCTGAGATGTGGAATGTGGTCTCTTCTCCCTTGTACACCTTCAAAACGAAACAGCAAGCACAGTCATGAGAAAAGAGCAAGACAACCTTCTCCTCCTTTCATAGCATCAAACAATTCTAAAGGATTTGGGACAGAAATTTACATTTCAACCAATTTAAAAGGACTTGCGAGGATCTGGGACAGAAAGTTAGATCAAGTCTGAGCCTTGTAACTCAGCTCTCAAGGGAAGAATTCACTGAGTCAATGCAGGTTTTGGAAAAACAGAGGCACGCAGAGAACTATGGAAGAGGTGTCCAACCATGAGAGGTCCTGAGATGCAGAGCGTTCAACAGAGTCAATGCACACAAGGACAGACACGGCTTCAGACAATATATCAGCCCTAAGACGTACTCATCTTCTGCGGGTCTGATAAATACTACAAACGTAATTGCTCTTAAAACGTGGCTATATGCCTAAAACCTGTCTAAGACATAAGCACTGTGTTTGGCCCCAAAAGGAAGAAAAGCTGCAAACTAAGGTTATTGGAAGACATTCACTGTGCAATTGTAAAATTGGTTACAAATATTATTTTAATGTACTTTCCTCATATTTCTCTCAAGAGTTGGCAATCTTGCCAGAAATTACACTTTCAGAATTGTGGAAACAATAAAATATTATTGAGGTATAAAAAAAAGCTCCTCTTCGTTGCACTGCAGTTGGTTCCTTAGCAATCCATACCCATCACGTATTTATGTTAATCAAATGTAGGTACTGCATGACTCGGAGAGCATGAGTCACGATATGAGAAAGAAGAGAGATAACCGAATATCTAAGAGACAGTTTTGTGACTTAAATGGAAAAAGACCACTGGAAGCATTTACAAACTCTGAAAACAAATAACCAGTCAGCAATTTATCTAACGGAGGAGTGTTGTAACTGGTATTTTATGAAATGAAAAATATCTCACAAAGTGCCTGTGTCTGCTGGAAAAAACCTATCCTGAAATTCACACACTACTACTTCTGCTCATTTAGCCCGTTTCCTTCTCCTCGCTGCGGGAGCGGAAGGTTGAGAGCATCTCTGCCCACTGGGAGGTAAGAACTGAACTTACAAAAGGGCAGCCAGAGGGACGTTTAACCTGAGCCGATAGAGGATTTCCTGTGTGTGACTCTGGAGTCAGACGTACAGGAGGAAAAGGAAGAGACACTCTCAGCTGAACACCACTTCAAGAGTCCAGCTCTCCTGCCCCTGAGACTCATTCCTCAGTTAAAAACCCAGTCGCTGGTTTCTTGAGAAGGTCTGGGACCAAAGATTACGGCTTTTCTTTCATTTTTTCCCCCCTCTCCTTTTAAACTTCCACATTCTTTCCAAATACACTTTGAACAACGGTGGCTGAGCTTCCAGACTAAGCAGAAGTCCTCAAACTGGCTCATGTTTCTTGCCCCTGAGGCATAAATCAAGAAGCAACATTTAAATAAAATTATGCTAGCTTCCTCAAGTACACTCGGCATTCAGAGGAAGCTCACGCTAGCTCAAGTGAGAGGAATACAACAAATTCATACCATAAATCTCTACATTACCCACAGCTATGCGCTCTTGCCTTTCTTGTCGTCTTTGCTCGTCTTCCCAACGCCAAGAAGTGAGTCATTAAGTTACAGTAATACAGTAATTGCAGGGAAATCAAAACTGCAAGTGTTGTAGTGGTTCCACAGAAATAACGTGAAAGGTTGAAACATCCGTTTGCAAAGCATACCTCATTCCAAGAACAACTCTGCCACTCTATTTTCCAAAAATTTCTAATACCCACCTGTTGTGGGCAACTGTCCTTCATCTACTCCATCATCAGTCCTACATCTTGTAGGTGGTTAATACTTCACTTTACTACCAAATATAAGTAATCATGCAAAGAAAAGCTGCAGGCATTTGGCAAGCAAATGTAGGCTCAGCAAGTAATTCAAAAAGGATGTGTTCTTCCACAGGACCAGAGTCAGGATTCTTCTACTTGGAGGACTTACCTAACTCCCATTTCTTTAGACTCCGAGACACGGGGACTCAAAGCATCTATCCTCACAAAACAACTCTAGTCAAGGTATGTTTTCTGGTGCTGTTGTAATTATTAATTTTTTTTCAAAATGTATAATCAGAAGAGCTCTACATGCCTTTGCCAAAACAAACCTTTGCAACCAATATGACCACTTCTAACACATAATAAAAATCCTGTAAAGTCCAAATAATGACATTTAATAGAAGTGTTACAATCTAATATTCATAAATTACATTTAACAGGTACTAAGGATGGGATATATACAACCTGTCTTTGCACTGAAAAATCCTATCCAGTGAATTGGTTTTTTACTTGCTTGTTCTGTCAGGGTGGTGAATACCAGTGTTACTGGAGGCTAAGTTTGGCTAAATCAAAGACCTGTATCTTCATTACAGGCTAATAAATACAGATGACCACGTTCACTCAAGCCAGCTAGTCAACAGCACTTCTCAGAAAAAGGCCAGACAAGTGAGAGAAGAGCGCATCGTTAAAGTCTGAGAAACAGCTGAATACAAGAATTGATATTCAGTAATGATAAAGACAAAACATCCCCCACACTAGAGCTAGGAAGGTGGTGAAAATTGTCATGCTTTCAGTGGTTTGACAAGTATTTATCACCAGTGATTCTACGTCCTTTCTCAGTAACAGGTAAAGAAATTATTATGCTTAATTATCATTTACAGTAGGCTCTGTATCCTCCACAAGCGGCTGCAGCAAGCACACCGTGGGGACGCTACTGGCTCAGCTCCATAGATATGTGCTCGGTTGACACCACAGTTACACCCCATGAATGGGCTTCACAAGCACAACAGAGAGGAAAAAAAAAAATTTGACAATTATGTATAAGGTCTTTAAATCTGCTAAACAAATATTAAACCAAAAATGACCGTATAAAGCAGCACATTTTTTCGTATCTAGCATGCTAGCTTTCGTGGCCAACAAGTCAAAGTGAAGTGGCTATCTAATTTATCAGTTTCAGTGCCTAAAACCAGCTTTTCTGCTTAAGTACCTGAGAATATAATAAAAACATGATGAGCTTTTTG
Source organism: Rhinoptilus africanus (assembly GCA_013400135.1). Classification (NCBI taxonomy): domain Eukaryota; kingdom Metazoa; phylum Chordata; class Aves; order Charadriiformes; family Glareolidae; genus Rhinoptilus; species Rhinoptilus africanus. The sequence continues at coordinate 22,302 of VXBO01010630.1, forward strand.
CCTGGCTCCCTCAGTAAAAATATCATCACAAGTAATAAACTGCTGCTGAAGCCTCTTACGGCATTTGATCCTATTGATTAACCCAGACAGCTCAGAGAATTCCTGTAGGCAAGTATTTCTCAATTTCACCGATGCCATTAAATAATTCCAAACCCGCTCCACCTTCTACAAATAATAAAAATGACAGCCAAATAACAAAAATTGCCCTGTACGTGACACATCGGAAAGTGTAAGAGAACCTTACCTGGTTGTTGCCCTCCACTGCAATGACCAGTCTATTAATAATTAATAAAAGCCTATTTTGTATGGTGATAAGAAGATCAAGAATCAGAGGCAGGTTTCAATCTATTTAGAAACCACGCCCACTTGAAAGGTTTAATTTCTTCTAAGTCATCTGACAGATTTCTCCTTAAGAAACTGGCTTATTATTTTATCCAAACACAAAATCAGCTTCACTCACTCCGCTGTTGAGAAGCTCGTAAACCCTTGTTGGCTTGGACAGCCTCGTCTCCTGAACAAAGCAAACAAGAGTCCCTCAGACCACCCTCCGCGAAGCGGGCTGCACTGACATCTCATGTCACATCAGGAGGCAGAGAAAATACTCAATGTAAGTAATGTTAGTAATAAATGGGAAAATGTACTGCACCGTTATGTTGTATTTTGGTATACAACCAGTACAAGTGCCTTTGACTTGCTATTTAAAATAGAGAAGGAGACACTTTTTTTGCTTATTTACACAAATTAACTGTGCACTAAATGGGTTTCAAAGATTGCGTGTCTTACAGAGTCTGAAACAAATGAAAAACAGTAATAAAAATTAGAGCTTGGTAAGACCGATTGGTTTCTCCCAGGTGTCCACCTCTTGGTGCAGACCTGAGCAAGCTTCCCACATCTTTGCTGGGGGATTCCTACACAACCAGCGCATCTAACCAGATCTTTTTTTCTTTTGGAAAGACTTTGGGGATGGTTTTCTTTCAGGAGAGAAGAGTGACAGGAGCCACTGAAACACCATGGCCTCCAAATTCTCGGAAATTTCAAAGGTAGAACATTTTGCCTCACTGGCAAGCAATTTAAGGATAAAGACGCTTTAAAACTCAGCTCTCGTTTCCCAGGGACAGCTCTTACGAAGGGCTGGCTCCTCAGTGACTCCATCAGGAAACTAAAACTTGGGGTGCCGAGTGTTCTGACTGTTATCCCGAGGCTCCAGCTCCTGAGCTGCACAGCCCAGCCTGCTCCCCAAGCTCAGATTAAAGCTATGCAACGCTGGAGGCAACTCAAACACACCTGAAAACTAAGTTCTAACTGCGTAAGCTTTGCTAGATGAAACCCCATGAAACAGAAAACCAGACCTGGGCCACCAATTCCTGCAATCTGCTGTGATTTACATCCCATTCCTAAACGAGGGAAATGTGATTTCCTAAAAAGAACTGTAAAGTCATAATACCATTGCTTTTTGAAGTATTTGAACAGATAAAGTGTACAAATACAGAAAGAGGAACACATCACTTAAGAAACAGAAAAAGCAATATTGACATTTTTTTAATATGCTATTAGCGAGCTAAAAACTAGGGAAACTCTGTGCTCGACACCGTGCCACTCTGTGTGCGTAACTGTTCCCCAAATAACGTGGTATGAATGCTAAGCCAGTATCACTAAAGTCATATTGTCACCTTCCCAGTATGTTTGTCAGAATTTCCTGGGGGAGAAACACAGATTTGTACCAAGCAAACCCCCATTCCCTATACAAAAAGGGAGACTGACATGTATCATCATCTTGATTTCTGCCGTGGAGAGTCACTTCCATAGATGGTAACACACAGTAAATGCTTCATCCTTTAATTGGTTTGTTCTGCTCCAGGAGACACCTGCACATGAACTTAGGCTCATAAGCTTTTACTCATTGAAACACTGAAAGCAAGAATTAGGGCTTTAAAATAAAATGAAGAAACTAGTTTTGGTCGCCTATCAGCTGTATTCACCTGAAGTCAATCAACTGGGCACAAACAGGGAGATGTAGCTCCATGGGTTTGTAACGTCTTCCTAGTTAAAACTGTTCAAGGCCTTGCCTTAAATAGTTGCCTTAATTGCTGCAAATAACGTGTTCTATTGACAGGATTAAAGACTTATTACAGAGAAACAGCTTTACATGTTTAAAATTGAAACTTTTCAACTAATAAGGTAGTTTTAAAAGCCTACTTTTATTCCATGAACCTCTTCTCATCTGTGTTTGGGCTGGTGTAAACCATGTCACCAAACAGAGACAGCTGTGTCCTGGAGGGGGAGTGAAGGCGAAAGCCCCCGAAGATGAGTGACCCTACACGCGATATGAAGTCCTGCACAGCCCATAAATAGCTTGAAATAGCTATTTGTCGCATTTATTTCCATGCCAGTAGGACATAAAAAAAATATTTCATGCAGTTATTTTTCTTCTTCTTTTCCAGCTGTCCTATCCCTGGCAAAATGCCCATCACTTAAGACACTCTTCTTTCTCATGGGTGCATTTAATAGCCTGAAAACCTACAATATTTTTCATTTGTGCGACCCTTCAAAACCACCTGCAAAGCTTTTCTAATATTATATGCCCCCTGAGATACATATGCAAAATATCTATGTAATTTGCAGGGAACAAAACAGATTTAAAAGTAAATTTAGGTCTTGCACTTAAAACCTAATTAACATATCACTAAAATTACTTTTCAGCCAAAGAGCAGCAAGTGATCACAGCAAAGGTCAAGTGAAATGCATTAGTCAGAAAATCAGTGAATATATTTTATATATTTTTATCTCCTATTTGTATAGCTGATATATTTTATCTCCCATTCACCTAACAGGAGGCAAAAGCACGCACATGCGGTGACTGCAGCTCAGCTAATGCAGAGTCAGTCAGTGACATGCCCCGCTGCTGAGAAGACACCCACTTTTGTGACGAAGCTAAATAATTTTGATGGGTGAAAGCGATTCCTGAGACCATGAAACAGCAGGACTCTCCCTATTTTCCATGGCTGGTTATCAGCCAGCCCAACTACAGAAGTCACGGTGTCAGCTTTGAGCATCCCAGCCGGGAGCTTCCCCTAGCAAGGCACTTGTGAAAACTCAAACAAAACACCTCTCAGCAGGGTCATGCTTCATGAGAAATGAAGACCTTCAACATTAAACCCTGAAGGTGCTTTTTATTTCCTTTGCTGCTGGGCTTTTTCATACCACAACGTCTTGACTGCGAAGACAAAGCCATCGCCCACCCTAAAGGAAGAGGAAGCCATGCCCAATTCTTCCCAAGGCCACCCGGAACATTTGAAGCACTGAAGCTATGCTTACCAAAGCTGCACCTGGAGGTTATACATCATGGCTGGTTTGTAAATCAGGCAAAACCAAAATGGGTCCACTTATCTGCTTACCACTGACATTTGGAGGCCAACACAGTACACGGAGGATTTATTACCGATACCAGCACCAAAAATGTTTCCCGACAAAAACAATAGTTCGGTTTCTGAATCTTTAACACCCACATTAATTTATGTTATTTTTGATAATTCATTAATTTGCAGTAACACTGAAAAATAGATGGAAGAGGAGCAAAGGCGGTTTCAGAGTGTAACACCTTATTTCACATTTTTAAGAATTTAATTTAAGGTTTAAAGTATCTCATTCCCTACTTCGGAGTTATTTGAAACCAGTATGGCCATGAAAGAAAGGACAGGGGGAAGACAGGCAGGAGGAGAGTTCAGAAGGTGAGGATGGAGGGGCGTAAGCCTTGCCCTCTGCTTCAAGAAAGGATAGAGGGTGAAGAGCTGTCTCTGAAGAATAGCCACGAGCAGGCTGAAAGCTTACGGGTAAGAATTAGAGACCAAGGCAACAAAGGGAACCTTGTGGTTGGAGTCTACTACAGGCTGCCGGCCATCAAGGGGAGCCTATAGACGAATCCTTCTTACCCCATCTGCAGGAGGCGTGGTGGAGGTACTGGTGGATGAGAAGCTGGCCGCGAGCCAGCAGTGAGTGCTCGCAGTCCAGAGAGCCAACTGGATCCCGGGCTGCATGCAGAGCAGCGTGGCCAGCAGGGCCAGGGAGGTGGTTCTGCCCCTCTGCTCTGCCTGCAGTGCTGCCTCCAGCTCTGGGCTCTCAGCACAAGGACATGGACCTGTTGGAGCAGGTCCAGAGAAGGCCATGAAGATGCTCCAAGGGCTGGAGCCCCTCTGCTGTGAGGACAGGCTGAGAGAGCTGGGGGGGTTCAGCCGGGAGAAGAAAAGGCTCCGTGGAGACCTTATAGTGGCCTTTTAGTACTTAAAGGGGGCCTACAGGAAGGATGGGGAGGGACGTTTTAGCAGGGCCTGTTGAAACAGGACAAGGTGTAATGGTTTTAAACCAGAAGAGGGAAGAAGTAGACAAGATACAAGGAAGACACTTTTCACGATGAGGTTGGTGAAACCCTGGCCCAGGTTGCCCAGAGAGGTGGTCGATGCCCCATCCCTGGAAACATTCCAGGTCAGGTTGGACAGGGCTCTGAGCAACCTGATCCAGCTGAAGATGTCCCCGCTCATTGCAGAGGGAGGGTGGTGGACTTTAAATGTCCCTTCCAACGCAAACTGTTCTATCATTTTAAGACAGGGCACAGTTGAAGTGCGCTGTAAATCACGCAGTCGAGTTGTGATAAATGAATAAAAGATCTAGCTGTGATTGAGTTGTTTTCTTTCAGGTGCGCTGGGGAAATGTCCACTTGTGATCTCCAATCACCATGGACAAGGAATGAAGGATCAGCCATACTTCACTCACTCACCGCAAGAACGGACAGTTTCTGTGGGGCAGCTGAAATACAGCAGTTACACAACCTTGCATCAAAATCCGAGACAGGAATGGGATGGCTGAACAAGCCAATTAAAAACCGTGTACTTGACTGAAATCCTTCATGGAGGGTCTTGGAATTGGCCTAGTGAATGAGGAAGATAATCTACCCACTTCATGCTCTCATCTTCAGACAACGGCTAGCACCAGCCAGTTCGGAAGAAAGCATGGGCGGACAGAATTGTAACTTTGCAAAGGTTAGTTCAGTTAGAAATAGTGATTAACTATGGACAGAGCGCAAATCACTCCAATAAGATAATGATGTTCTATACACTCCCTCTGGGGACAAAACAACCTATTACAGCCCTTAATTTTGACTCAGCTTTTACCAAAGTTCAGGCTGCATCACCATAGGGTATAATTCAACACAGTCGAGAGAAGCAGCACAGCAAATGTTCAAAATCATTTTCATTAGATCGTCAATTTAGCAGTATCAAAACAAGGCCATTTTCCTACCTGCTTGTATTCAGATTCTCTTCCAACCAGTACCTGCAGAACGTAACCGACAGGGTCTCCCTTCATGGGTGGGACTGTTTCCCAGGTAATTTCACAGGCGTTTCCTCCCAGCTGTGTCACTCGAGGGGCTACAATAAAATTAAATGCGTTACCATTTAATACAAAGACTGCATTGAAATCTTGTTCTTTTTACACGCATTGTAATATACAGGAACATTTTTAAAAGAGAACTTCAGGACATCACAGGGGTTAGTAGCACATAATCCATACTCTTATTTATGTGGTCAAAAAATCAACTTGCTGTCACCACTGGATGGAACAAAGTAAATCTGGGGCTGGATTTTTAAATCACTCAGAAGTCACATTTATTTCAGGACAGTCTTGCCTGGTTAAGCAGTTCAGGATTCTTGTGGCATTAAACAATACCAAACAATGCTCACAGAAAACCGCGTGAGATTTAGAGCTGATTAACAAGCTCCTAAGAAGCAGAACCCAAATCACCTCTGCAGAAGGACAGTGAGCTGTTAGAGCCCTTCTCATCTGTCAGCCGTGTGGGCTGCTAGAAAGGGGGAGCGGGTGTGATAAAAAACTTTGAACTTTTAAAATTCAATTGCAATGCGGTACGCACTGATCTTTTCGAAGCAGAAGCCAACACACAAATTACGCTGGCGTTAACAAAAGCAGCAATTTTGTGAAGTTCTAAACAAACATCTATGCCAGTGGAGATGCCTGTGTACTCCTCCCATGCTAGACATCATTGAAAGAGAAGAATAAAGTAAAACATTTCATTCAGGAAAACGGGAGAAGGAATGTGAGAAGGAAAGCTAAATAATCTTCTGTATTGGGGGTCAAGTCCAACCTGGGAAGCAAAAGTACAAGCATAATTTTTAAGACCTGGACTCACATCTAACTCTGAGCCTGAAATTCAGATGGTCAGACCTGGTATTTGTAGCCAGGCTTAGACTAGTGCTTTCACTAGAACTCTAGAAAAATTCAATTTGTCAGCTGTTACGATGCTACCGTCCTTGGGAGAGGGTCCCTCACCAGCTGAAAGCCAGAAGCCACCACACTGTGCCCGTGGCAGCTTGCAGGTGAGCCGAGCAGAGCACCGACAGCGGCAGCATTGTTATAGGTACCACTCAGCATCTGCCACTGGAAGGCATCAAAAACAACCGTGACAGCATCCAGGGGCCACCAGCCTCAAGCCAGCACATGACCAAAAATTGAAGGAGGGAGAAAAAAAACAGCACTAAACACTTTACCAAGTGGTTAACATGTGCACGTGCAAGGACATGAGCTTGTTAAAGGCAATATAGTTTCCCAAACCTAAGAAAACCGACAACAGGAGAGTCTATCAAAGAAACAAATGCTTCTGCTGCTGCATACATTACACGAATTTTTGACTAATTCATTACCCCCAAGAGGAACACATGAATCATATGCGGACCCAAATGTAATCAATATCCATTTGCTTCTCTCTGCACATCTGCCAGTGTTGAGAGACTGGTAATAGACGCCTTCATCTCAGATGACAACAACATTTTCAATTATTTTCTGTCCTCCTTCCATCCCTCACCCCAATACATGGAGAATTTTGTCTGACACTTACAAAACACTGCCATTAACAATAATGCTATTTGAGGGTTGGCATCACTAAGTGAGCAATTAGGATACTTTATATGAGAATAAACGTGCTTCGGATAAACTTAGCACAGTTGTTGGTGTGCATCACCTAAATTCCTTCCTATTGCTCCAAACACGGAAGGGAATCAACTTAATTTTGTCTCAACAGATCTCTCTTCCCTATAACATTACCCCCCACGGCAGCCTTCACTAACAGGGTTTGTTGTGCCCCTCTCTCTGTGACAGCCAGTGTTTTGCGCTGTACCCGTGGTCTCAGCCCACACACCACCTGGTACCTGCAGCCTACCTCGCCTGCTGCAGAGTCAGTCCGGAGCATGAGGCACATGGAGGAGGAACTAAATAGGCAGACAGGGAGTTCAAAACCAAACCCCAGTTGAGATGTGAATTTAATAAAATGGATTTCTAGCCAACAAAATGCAAGCGTGACTTCAGCGCATGCAGGCATCCCTGTGCTAGCGTTATCTACTTAAGGCGGCTATGAGAAGCAACAGCAAGATGGACTCGGGTGACAAGCGCCTATCCCCAGCACCAATACCTTGTAGATGATGCTAAAGCTGTGAAGCACATCCTTCCTGCTACCCTCACCTCAGCTGAATCAGGATAATTCACTGCCGGGTAAGTACAGTTCCCCTTGAACATCACACCCACCACGCAGAGACAGCTTTGGCCAGAAGCAGCGCTGAAGTAAACGCCAAAACCCAGAGGACAGACAAATCCAGGTAGGAATGAAGATAGGAATCGCATACGCTGATTTTAGGTCTCTAAATCTTTGACCATGAACTGTGCCAAAACCACCAAAGCCAGGTTTTACATATAGAAGAGCAAACAAAACCTCTCTGACAAACTAATGGTTGCTGTTCCTCACAGTAAATGGCACCACTTGACAAAGGAGATTTAAGCAGACAGGAGAAAAAGGTGCATCTGGTCTCAGCTCAGCTTATCTCACAGCTGAAACACTGAATTCTTTGCCTTCAGAATAGTTCTCCTTCCTTGGAAAGAGGGAGCAAAATTACTCGGGGCAAAATTTACACAAAGGAAAAGAGGCTTCTTTACAAAACTTCATCTAATTTGGCCTTTTGCTCTTCTAGTGGAACAAGTGCTAAGTGAGTAAAGAATCTAATGCTTTATGTATGTGAAATATCGTTAATAATTCTAGAAATTAAAGAAAAAATGACTCCGAAGTGCTGTGCTGAACATCACCTACACAACTAAAAACAGGACTAAACTTTACTAATGCTTAAGTTGGTATGTGCACACATATACTACAGCTGTTACATCCCTTACAGAAGTGCTGCCGTAATCCAGAACAATCCCTTGGTAAACATTATTGTTACCAGCAGCATTTTAACAGTTTATGTTTAATAAAGTGGTTGGCATAACATTTATATGAATTTTTGGGGGATAATTTAACTTCTCACCATAATGTAACTTTGCAATTCGCAGAAAAATACATGCAGCACAAACTGATTTTTCAGGTGTTATTGCACACTTACGCCAGTCCTTACAAACTCACTGCATACTTACCAACTACTGAAATAATCACATGTTATTTATGCATATGTAAAAAAAAAATAATCTATGACATACCTTTGATTGCAGGTGGGACCGACTTAGTTGTGCAGAAGGTCCATATTTCTGAGAAAGGTCCCTCCCCGGCGTCATTGACCGCCTGTATTCTGAAGGAGTAACACGTGGACTCCATCAGCCGCTGTATCTTGTACGTATGACTTGGTCCCCTATAAATCGGAATAAACCTGAAAACAATGACAACGAGAACATGTAATTACAAACATGTAATTGCGCTGGAGTGGCAGGGACGCTCCTGGCTGTTACACCTATCGGTGCAAGGTATCCATACTGTGAAAATCAGCTTTGCAGAGCCGTTAAAGGCAAGTATAAAACCAGGGTGTTACTAACACACTAGCAATGATTAGCAGGTTAGGGAAAGCAGCTCATTGTCTCCTTTGCAACTAATACTTACCTTGCAAAATGATTACCGGAATTATTAGGAAAACGTCTGTCAATGCATCTCTTACTACCCAGTCAAAACAGATTCATCGGATTGTATTGTGTTCTGCTACAATACACTGCGAGCGCTGCTGGTTTAGAAGCGCGTTTAAAACCAGATTAGTACTTTGAATCTTTTATGGCTTGATTCGGACTTTATTGGCACATTAAGAGCACATCTTACATTCATCTGTGCCACCTAAAGCCAGAGGAACTATTTAAATCTGAACATATGGATTGCATAATGTGTGTGTCATTTATTATACACAGTTTTGAAGAGTTTACAGAGCAAAGACAGCCCAACAGCAGAGGCAGAAAGAGATTCAGAGAGAATGTGTGGTGGTCTAGGGGTGAAAAGGCACCGGGGAAGCAGGACCATAGTGAGGGGGATCTAGGGGATGGAGAAGGTTGCCAGCTTAGGGGCTTTGGGGGGGACGATGCACTGACAGCGCTGCTCCAGAGCAGGCTGAGAAGAAGAAAAAGAGCCGACACAAAGGAAGTAGCTTCCAAAATACTTCCATTGACAAGACCAAACGTCAGCACACACAAACTTGCCCAATAATCTAATGCAGAACAAAATCAATGCTACTTAATCTTAAAAAAAGCAAACCCAAGTACAGTTGCTAGAGATAATCTGACTTCTATTTTCAATTGCTCTGCTGGAATAAATGCTTTTCAGTAATAGTCCAATGTTAGCCAGCAATTTCTACCTGAGATCCCGACCCCCTGGCTGCTGAGCAGAATGGGGATGAGGAAGCACCCAGCATCTTGCATTAACCTGCTTGGCCTTCACTGGGGACAAGGTCTTATTCACAATAGCCCTGAATCTGGAGAACATAAAATTCACCGCGAAGGATCACACAGGGGTTTGGGGTTTTTTTTTTCTTTAATGATTTAGTACACTTATTCAAATATCTTAACCATTTCAGTGGATTTGAAATCATCAGGAAGCCAAGCAAGAGATTTGTTTTTGACCTCCCCATCTAGATGCTAGCTTTATCCCGAATAATAAGTCCTTTGGCTTTGCATGAGATACACAGTATAACCAATTTGAGCATTTCAAAGAAACTGGGTCTGTCATTAGCTCTCAGGGACAGAAATCAATTCATATTACATTATGATTGAAATCCACGGAAGTACAAACAGAGAGATCAAGAATCATCTGTAATAAAAAAGAAGTGTTCAGGTAATTTAAATTGCTGGAAATGTACTCTGAGGACTAATGTGACTTACTACCCCCACCGACTTTTAGTGAGCCCCTCATCTTGATTGGAAATCAAAGATCTACGCCCACAAGTTTTTAAGAGGAGATTTTAAAGGCAATTTCCAAAAGAAGAAGGTGGGTTTTTTTTCCACCCTCATGCTTACAGGTTTTGAGGACTGCCTGCTATCCCACATTTTTGAGGGTCACATAAGCAGCTGCGGCACGTTTCAAAAGACTGTTCTCAAGGAATAGACCTGTTCTCATGGAATAAAACTTCTTGGGATTCTCTGCGTGATGAACAAACCACATGTATTTAGGACAGCATTAAGACTGAAGAGACAAGGCTACCGTCGCTCTCTCCGCTTCTCGTCGCTCAATCAGGCAGCTGGCTCGGAAACCACTGCAGTACTCACAGGAGCGCAGAGACTTGTCTCTGACCCTGATCCAAGGGCGAGAGACAGCAAAAAAAGATGCAGTGCAGTATTTTAGACTAATGACCTCTTTGTAATCATCCACAGAGCTCAAAAAGCAAGGGAGGACAAATATACTTTACCAGCTAATAGACAAGCATACCCAGACCCCAGTTTGGGCTTACTGTACACTTGCTAGACATATTTAGATGGTGAGTACCAATGAGTTAGTTCTCAAATTACGCTTTCACCCTTTGGATATGACTTAGGTTTCATAACACTGAAAAAGTGATGTGGCAAAACCACTTGAGCTCCTCCGGCCATTTGGGAACTGGACTAATAATCCCATCTGGTTTCCATCTCTGCCCCTATTTACTTCTCTATCTCCTTCTCAAAAAGCATCTCTAATGAAAGCAAACATCAGGCCATGGGAGCTGGGAGGCTAGTAGAGCAGGGACATGGCTCCGGAGAGCCTCCTCCATCCCTCCTCCCTGCACAGCGGGGCTGGAGCTCAGACAGGCACATGGCTGGAGCTCAGACAGGCACATGGCTGGACACGACCAAAATACTGCCATTTCTTGTCCCTTCAATCAAAATGGATATGCTTTTAGCTGCAATGTTGAAAACATTAGTTTACACTTTAGTGAAATCATGCCACCCGCCTAATGTGCTGATGTTTGCGGTGAAGGTCCCTTAGAAAGCGTGGCTGCTACGACTGCCCCAACCTCCCTGAGCTGGCTGTCCCCATCCCCATGATGCTCCTTTACTCCCAGCACTTCTAGGGCTAAGAGGTGAACTGGATTTGAGAACTGAAAGAGGTTAAAATCTCTGTAAACTGGTAGTCTCATACTGGATTAGTTCCCTAGCTGGTCCAATGTTACAGTAGAACAGCTGTACTGGTAAAACTGTGGGGACAGTACAGGGACTCAAGTGGTTTAAACAAGCCCCAAATGCTCCTGTTCCTATACAGGAACACACAGAAATATGTGTTTTCACTTTGGTTTCCTATTTCTCCATCACTCTCCCCTTCCAAGACAGACAAAACCAAAACATCATGGTCAACTGTGTCTCAGCCAAGACGCCTTCATTCTCCAACCCCAACCTGCTTTCACACGAATCCCTATAGTGTGCTAGTAAGCTCCAAGAAATGTTCACTTCTAAGAGCTCTGCCCAGTTGAACTTAAAGACTGCAGGCTCCAGACCTTAAACTGGTACTCTGAAAAAAAGACTACCTCTGTGCGTTAATGGCATTCTCAATACAGTTGTGTTATTATTAATTTTTTTTTAAGTTTGCACCATCTCCAAGTAAATCTGTATTATTCAAATGTACCATGCTGCAGCGTTGCCTCTCCTCTCCAGTAAAGAAACAGGAGAAACTGAAAAGAAAGCAACTTTCCCCAGGGATGGAGACACCCCCCCAGAGGCTCCTTCCCCCTCATCTCACTCGAGCGATCCCAGCTCTCCCCTTCCCAGACATTCTCATGTCAGTCACGGATTATTCATTTACCTACACACAGGGGAGGAGAGAGAACACAATGTCCTAGAATGATTGTTTGGGAGACACCACTGCTGTTAGCTTTTCATCAATACCTTTTTATTCTCAGCGAAGATCTTCTTGGAAACGTTTTACATGTTGCAGGTACTTTGTTTCCTCCACTTCAGTCACTTCCAGTCAAGCAGAGGAATACGAATGTACTCACTCTGTCTCCGCTCATTAGTTCTCAGCACATTTTAATCAGCAGGTTCCCTTTCAAACTCTTGGGTTTTGTTTATATTTTAGTAACCGGTTCGTCCTCACAACAATTTAATTTGAAAGAAAATCTACCGTGCAGCACTAAATAAGACAGCAGTCTTCAGCCAAGTACAAAGGCTAAAATAGCCATCCGAATGATTCTGTTCCTGCCTCCCAGAAAAACGTGGTGATCTGCCACAATTTTGGCTGGAGAGAAGTCATTAATACAGCACTGCTCTGACCCGGCGACCTGAGGCTTCATTTCAGCCTACATGGGCAACTGCATAATTAGAAACTAAAGTACATGAATTTCACAAATCAACAGCTCTTAATATTATTACCGCGACATCCCTGTTATCTGCCCAATTATAGCCCCTCCCGCTACTGTTTCAGACTGTTCCTCTATTTTGTTTAAAGAACATTATCAAACACTCACTGATTTATGTGATTTTTCTCTCCTCACCAGCAGCTCCCTACATTACGAAGCAGCATCCAGGAAAGGAAAGCTTCAAAACAAAAACATCTAATTCATCCCCGGAGACGGAAAACATCCATTTTTTGGAAGCACTTGAGCAGAAAAAAACCTGCCCAGTCCCTCAGCTTCTCCAGCATTATTGCATCCGCACTTCATTTCACCAACTGGGCTCTGATCCCTGGAGACCACAGTGCTCCAGTACGTCCCTATCTCCAAGGCCAACAGCAAGACCAGCACTCCCTTCTCCATGCTTTCCATGTTGGAATCTGCCCCCACCCCAATCACCCCCAGCCAAAGCAGATGGGAAGGTTTAACACCTCTTGGCTTTACGTTGAAGTTTGCTCCTGCTGATGTGAGAAAAAGCATCGTTAGTCTCTACTACACCGAGATGCCAGAAGTAGAATGGAATAAACCCAGTAAATGGGGAACGACAAGAACAGCTTTTGGTGAGGGTCAAAACAGAGTCATTTCATTTTTTTTTCAAGGGAGGCTGCAGAGGAGCCCTGAAGTCAGGAAAGTAGAAAACATGATGAACTAATACATCTCACAAAGCACTATCTTATCCTTCCCCAGCCATCAGCACCTTGAGATCTCTCTCTGATCCACATCTTGAGTACAGAGTGGACTTTTATTCTGTTAAACTGGCAGAGATACAGGAGAAATGTCAACATGCAATTTCTTTCCATTTCTGCTCTATCTCAAAGAGAAAAGCTGGACATTTGAAGCATCCCTCACCTCCACATGCCTCAGGGCTCCCATGACCAGTTACCAGGCTGACCCAATCTTTTCTGGGTGAAGGCCAATTTTGGGCCACCTTTCCAAGCCACTCTTCGGCATTGTCTTTTGCATGTCAGTGCTGAGGGAAGGGAAACACTGGGACAGGGGTTTCCAAAGGAGTTTTGTGCTCCCCCAACCTCCCTCAAAACCTTACTTCCAGTCCTAATGGGAGGCATGGACCAAACAGATGGGATGCCTTGTCCTCTCTGATCTGAAGGTCTGTATTCTAGAAGATACCTTTTGGAAAGCTTATAACGTCTGCTTGTTCATGGTATGTTTAGAAAGTAACCTCGACAAGGCACTTTCAGTATAATTTAGGTTTACAGGCTTAAGAATAACAACAGGACCCACTGAAGGAGACAACTTTTCCTTCCTTACCCTTAGAAAAGCAAAACTAAGTGGAGAGCGGAAAAAGGCAGGAAGAAAAGTGATAATTGTCAGACGGGAAGAGTTTTGTTTACTTCACTTAATTACATAGCAAATCCGCAGGCTAGACAAAGACTGCTTGCAGCCAAAACCCCATTTTTAGCTTGTTTCTCCTAGGTAATCTTTCATCTGCTGCTGAATTTGAGCACCTAATCCATATTTACCACAGATAGTCATTTGTCAGATGTCTGCAATAACTGAAAATGGAGATGCCTTAACCTACAGAAGCTCTCCCATAGCAAGAAAAATTATGTTTTTTGGAAAGAGCTTCCATGCACATCCAGGAGGAATAGAAGACAGCCCAACAAAGCGCCTGACAGATGATTCCTGCACGCAGCCACGTCAGAGGCCAAGGACGAGACAGGAAGAACACTACTGAGCACAACTGAGTGCGAGCTAACAGCATTTGAATGAAAGACCTGGGAGAAACTAGTGAGAGCACCCAGCGGCCTGTTAGAACTATACAATCAAGAAGAACCAGATTACTAGGCAGATACCAATACCATGGCTTGCAATAGCATTAATAATTAACAGTTGGTTTGAGTAAGAGCAGGCCTAACAAAGCTAAAACCACCCGCCCCCCCCCTTACAATCATGCCTTTTTACCATCTTTGTGCACCATTACAATCCGATTTCCCAGTATGGCAGCGACTAAGTGTCTACGAACCTGAAAATGAATCTCACTCAGCACATCATGCTCAGAACTATTTACTGACCCGACAGTCTCACTACTCTGCTTTGGCAAAGCTCGCTACGGAAGCGAAGCCCCGTCTCCAGTTTACCAACTTCAGCAAAATGGAGTTGGAACCTAAGGTTGTGCTCTTGGAAAACTGGCCAACGTGTTCCCGTTGCTCCAAGCTGAAACCCATTTAGCACTTTAGATATTAAGCAGTCATTACTTTGATTAAGACATTATTTTTTCTTAGAAAGTTGTTACAGATGTACAGAAAATAGTTTTTGTTACAGGGACAGTCTTTGGTCTGGGTGATGCTCTTATTTATAATCTACCGTCTGGAATATTCAGTTACACTCGTGAAGTCTGAAGTACCTGCAGACGTATACCTAAGAGCAAACTGGTCCACTGCATTTCTATGTAGCTTTGTTTAGTTTCTACTAAATTTCCCACCAAACCAGCGATTCTTTGAACATACTTATGGAAAAGCATCTAATTCTGCATCCCACTAGATTCCTAATGTCTGAAACATCTAAACTAAAGCATTTAACATGGTTTTCTCACACCTCACTGTTTCTCGGAAGATGACACACACAGAGTTTAACTCGTATCTACTTAAAACGTCGTTTTACTCCGGTTTCTAGGAAAAAAAGCAGAAATGCACGATCAAGTTAAGCTTTTTACACTTGGAACCATTCTTCCTCTTTCATTAGCACAACACTCACTGCAGAGCCCCAAGTATCTGATTAGAATGCTGTTAATATAATATATATAATATAATACATCCTTACGGTTGAGAGCAATACTCATTGACACAATGCAGCAATATCAAGTGAAAACAGCTTACCTGAAAGGCTTTTCTGAATAATAACTTTATTTAGCTAGGCCTGCAGAGTCAACTGTAGCACGCCGTATGTCTTGGTGCTAATTCTTAATTTCCTTTCATTGTTGTTTTACCCAATAGGAAAATGATTTTTCCTGCAGGTTTTTGCAAGGATATGCTAATGTAGCTAATTTTACATTTTAATAGAATTTCACAAGCCAGTAGGCCTGATCCATATTAGTAATTGCTACAGTGGGTGTAAATTGTCTTGATCAAATCATAAGCGTAAACAGTTTTCTAATTAGACCACTGGAAACTTGCAGTAGCCAGATAATGATTACGCTGGCCATCAGGCAGCGGCAGCATGGTTAGCAATTTATCTCTTGGTGTCTGTTCTCCCTCTCTTCACATTAATGCAAACACATGTGTCGAGGCCCATACATACGTCCGCCTCCTAACACACAGAGACTGGACTTGGCACCATCTCTCTGCAAAGACGGCTGCTTAGACCAAACGTCAGATGTGACATTCCACTTCCACGGCCAGGGAAACGGCCCTGGACACCGGGACAGACCGTCTCCATTTCATTTGTGCCCTCCCTGTGGCTTGTTGTACTTCTTCATGGAGTAACTACGTCACGGAAACTGTGCTGGAAGAGAGGGAAACCAGTTTCTTCTGCTATATACAACGTGGGGAGAAAGGTTTTCCAGCACCACGGGGTGAAGAAGACACAAGGGTGGAAGAACCACTGGAAGTACTGGGAGCTTCATTAAACTGAACCTTTCCGCAGAAAGAATGAGCCCATTTGCATCTCTGCACTGGCTTTACTGTTCAAAGCACATTTTAATTTACCTTGGAAATGACCTCCTGACATGTGCTTTTTTGATTCCTCTCACCTTGGAAAATATTGGCATAGATTTTTATAATATGGTACTTTTCTCTCTTAGAGGCTTTCTATAAACAGGGACATAGCTTACCGTGTGACTGAAATGACAGTACTGCCAGCAGCAGCACTCACATCTGGGTTAGCAGGCACTGAAATGGATGGGACGATACATCGCCCTTGGAAAACTGGAAATTCTTGCATGTATTCCCTTCTCATACTCAGGCTCTAAAGGGTCTACTCACAACCTATCGAACAGGAGTCGGGAAAGACAACCTGAACCATGGGAAGGCACCTGAGAGTCTACAGCTCAGAGGTCCTCTGCTGCCTACACCATGGTAACAGGCACTCCTGGGACGAGGAATGTGAGAGGTGATGCCTCCTAAAAGAAATATTCAAGCTAAGGTAAAATTCCCCAAGTAGAAGAAATCAGTTCAAGGGATTATGTCATTTGGTTACAAATGTCATTCCTTCCTTGGAGTTATTAGAAGGTTTCAGGATTCCATCAGTGTATGTCTATGGCCTTTGGGACACCCATATCCTCCCCAGAAAAACAGGGTGTACACAAGAACTGCACCCAATTAATATTTATAGTCATTAGGCAAGTTCTATTTTGTGAGCAATTTTTCATTTATATTACACAATAGTATCTCCTTAAATGGCAAGCATGTATAGGTTAGCAAAGTATTTTAAAACGATTTAATACGCACTTAAATGATCTTTCATATGCTATGAAAAGGAAATAATACTCTTGTTTACCCAGTAGCATGAGGTCATATCACATTTATTCAGTAAATAACCCTAACAAAGAAATTACAGTTTAGAATGCCAGTAAACATCACCCCTGACAATTCACTTACAAAAGCAGTCTTACTAAGAATTGTCAATGATCCTTTGTCAGTATTTTTAAAGAATATGTTTAAGTTGCTTTTTAGACAACGTTACCAATGGCTCTCCCTCAAAATATAATTGTATATATATTTTTGAGTCTGAATTCTGTATACCCACAAAAATCACGGAATTCATCTCAGCTGCAACATATATTCATCTAACAGAAACACAAGCAATTGATAAAGGACCCACTAATAATACACTTGCTAATTCTCTTTTTCAGACTGGATATAGTAAGCATTTTAAGACACTAAGAGGTATAATTAGTTGCAGGAACAACTAAAGACTAATTACCGGTACAGGAAAAAAAAATCAAAAGCATTACTATAATTGGGTTCATTTGTTTCACTTGGAGAGGAAAAATACACAGTATTCTGGATGATTTTCTTGACATTACTAGAGTTAGGAAACGAAGTCACAACTATTTAAAAAAGAAAGAAATTTTATAGTCTTCTTTACATAAAGGTCAACTACCCACAACTAACGTTCCCATGTACTGTGCTTTCTAGAAACAGATTTTTCTTCATTTCCACTTAATGCTAC
Source organism: Rhinoptilus africanus (assembly GCA_013400135.1). Taxonomy (NCBI): domain Eukaryota; kingdom Metazoa; phylum Chordata; class Aves; order Charadriiformes; family Glareolidae; genus Rhinoptilus; species Rhinoptilus africanus. Next base: position 40,082 of record VXBO01010630.1, read on the forward strand.
CCATAATTGAAAGGACAAGAGATGCTAATTTGATCTTCCTAAATGTCACACACTGGAGAGCAAACGAGAGCTAAAGCAGGTACATTTCTGATGTGTGCACACCTTTTCAATCCCCTACATTAATCAGTGTCAGGACATTTCCAAGTATTTTGCTTCACAGCTCTTGCAATCAATGAAACATTTAGTCTCCAACAACTGGCCTGTTATACCTCATTACAGCATGGAAAAGTTAAAAACAATTCTTAATGACCAGGACACGTTCAAGAGCACTGGCTGACCACCACTGCATAAAACCGGAGTGGAATCTTTACAGAAAGGCCATTAAAGCTATCAGGGGCAGAATTCAACTTACTAACATTCGCCCCTTTAAAAGAATTTGTTCAGCTTTGTATTTCTGTTTGTGAGAATGCTTCAATGGCATTTTAAAGCTAAATCCTATTTCAGACCACATCAGTAGGCAACATTTCAATAACCAAGGGTATGCTCAAATTCACTGACGAAGGGAAAACTGTAATACCAAGTTGAGGGATTTCAATATTAAGCTGTTAAATGTAATTTCAGATGTCTCGGAGAAGAGAGTAAGAACATCTTCTGAAAGACTAAGGATATGGCAGAGGTGAATTCTGAGTTATCCATGTTTATGCCACAGCCCCTTCACCCCAACTCGGGTACTCTCTCTTCTTTAAAAAAAGACACCATGGAACTTTCCTAGAACCCTTTCAAACCATAAAAGACTCCGCAACTTCCTTCTAGATCATTTATTCACTGTCATTTCTTCACCAGGGACTAGCATTTAATTATTCCATTAGATGGCCACAGTTTACCTACATGAGAGTCTGCCCCAGCACTGCACAATTTAAGAGGCTGGTGATGCTCAAAAAACAATGTTCCAGTATTTTTTCACAAGCACACACACGACTGAGGAACCCTTCGGTCACGATGGGGTTTATTTTATGGGAATGATCTAAGAGAGGTCTCCTACCTCTGTAACTAACTGCTGTTTCTACCACGTCAGGTGGGGGCTGTCACTCCCTGCTCACGAGGGATGACAGCATACTGAACGTACAAAACTTCACCGCTGCATCCTGTCAGCAGCAGCTCTCATTGTGACCGACGCACGCGACGGGGAGCAAAAAGGGACTGTCAGATGGGGAACAAACACAGATTTCATCGCTGAGCCCTGCCAGCTCCAACTGCTCTCCAGGACAGAGAGCAGAGAGCACCCATCCCACCCCTCCGCTCTGCCCACGCCGGTACCCACCTCACCAGCCGCAGGGCTCATTTCAGGTATTACCTGAACTAATTGCTACAAACCCAATCACTTCAAGAGGTTGCCACCAAGAGAAGCCACTTCACGCAAAGGCTCAATTCAAGCAGAGACAATCAGTGCAACGCAGGTTTTCTCTGTTTCTCTGCATCTTTGGGAGCTCACATGGACCAGGATGCAAATCTAAAGCCAGGAAGACCTAGCAGACTAACAAGTTCAAATTCCTCCTAATTAACAGCTCTTAAGAGACCATGTGCAGTGGGAAAAGTTGGTGAAAAAGGATGATGCTAACACCTTGTGTAAAAGCAAAGGGGAAAAAGCTTTCCTTGTCTGCTGCCAGGTAACGTAACATGTTGTATTCTTACAAGGAAACTTATTATTTCCTCCAACATAAGAACAGGTTTAAAACAGTTTACAGCTCTTCCCCAATCCTACCTGCCGTGCTACATGAAAGCAAACAAAAGAAGGCTGCTGGATGTTTCTTTAGAGCAGGCTTGATCACATGCTGCTGCAGGTGATGGGCTCCTGCCAAGCATCATTGTGCTCTGAAGAAACTGTTTTCATCAGTCAGACTTTCAAATGGGCATTTATATTCATTGGACACCTCTCAGTATTAATACAGGGGAGCGTGTACCCTCTCTGCATCAGTACAGTTGAGATGCTGGGAGGTATTTAGGCATTATTCACGGTGGTTTTATTACGTACAATTAAAGCTTTTAGGGACAGATCTTCAGCTGGCACAAACTCTGTACAGCTCTATTTAAATTAATGGAATCACGCTAATTTACAGAAAATTATGATCTGTACTGAAGGTCTCTAAGGATTATCTACTTGATACATCAGTTATTTCACCTAATTAAACTAGTTAAGAATGTTTCTTACTAGATTATGAGCCATCTTTGAAATTTATTCACCGAAGAGCTTAGACTATTAGGTAATGCTTACATATTGTCTTCCTTTCCTTCCCTTTTTTAATTGAATATATCTCATCACAGCTTTGGAGCTACATTATCAACTCTTCCCATAGGAAGTTTGCATGGGAGAATACTTTTTGCTGAACACTTACTGTTTAATGTTCATTTTTGGGTTTCTGGTACACCAAAAGTTCTCATGGCTTTGAAGAAAATTTCAGGGAAGGGAAACATGGTGGATGAGCTCTTCTGCATTCTTATTTCATAATTACTGTGTAGCTACAAAGCTGATGCCAAGCTCCTATTTTCTAATGCTCCAAATGATCGCAGCTGTAAAATCCTGACCATCACGTTGCTCAAAAAACCCTTGTTCTGCTCAATTTTGCCTTCCCTAGACCTCTGATTTTGTAACCATTTGTTTTATTAACACACACAGCACACTGGGTGCAATATCTTTGTTTCGTGTATTCCAAAGGGTAAAGCACTGTGACCATGAAACCTGGTATTAACTTTTATTGGCAGAGGGGCCAGGGTTCTACTAAAATTTCAACAGTACAGCCCTGCTTTTGATTGTTCTTTAATAACTTTAACAGCTTTGTGACATAATTTGCTCTGTTAGACTACAGGCAAAGAATCTCTATTAAAAGAGTATTTTGTATTTACTTGTAGGTGAGAAGTAATCAAAAAACAACATTTTTCTTACCGTGACTTACAACTGCATTATGACGAACCAGAATTAATTTTCATCAGCAGAAGGAAAAGATTCGTATCTCTTACCTTTTATTTCTGTCTTCTATCTGCAAGATATAGACCATGTCATCGGTGGCGTGAAGCTTGGAACTGCTCTCTCCCCATTTCAGCTTCAGGCTCTGAGGACCCGCTGCAGCACACTCTAACCGAGGAGGTAAGGGTGGTAACGGCCTGGTTTTTGCTTTAATAAAGTGGCTAAATGGTCCAGCTCCAATTTCATTGACAGCCTGGATCCTGATCCTAAAGCAAACAGCAAAAAGGTAAGTGTTAAAAGTGCTTTCATGAGGTTCTTGGGATAGAAAAGTCTCAAGAAAAGACAGCCTTCTGGAGCTGACTGCCGCATCACTAGCAGGGCCTGCTGCCAGCTACCAGTGCTGTGGCAAATGTAAAGCTCTGTAAACAAGTATTATCATCCTCTTTATATTGTAAGAGCTGTGAAGATATCAAGAACGTCAGTTAAGGCAGAGGCGAGAAGATTTGGCTGAGCAACCTCAGAACCCGACGGCAGTGCATGGACAAGGGACAGCAGCACAAACACAAGCGTAACCTGTAAAACACGGAGCTGGTAACTATGAATAAAGGAAATGCAGAAGGGTGTTGCAGTTTTCTAACAAAGGCCATGAACTAATTTAAGTGAAATCATTAAGTGAAAGCATTGGTGTCGCTGCCGTGAAACCTAGCTCCACGTTGGTAAGTGTCTCTGAATACCAAAGAACAGTATGATTTCACTACGTGCAGCATCTCACAAAGTGCACTATTTAAGCATGAAATTCTACTCAGAACAGATAACTGACAAGAAGGTTAAATCCACAAACCTTACAAAAACTGTGGAATCACTAACCATCAGTGAACTACCCATTAGATCAAACAGAAGCTGGACTCAAGTCACTCACAAGATGCACAAAGGCTCTTGAGCCATTTGACTCACATTAAGGACATTCAGAAGAAGAAAAAAGGAGATCGCTTACTTAATTTTAATTTGGAAATATTCTTAAGACTGATCAAGTCTTCTAAATTCTATTTCTTTCTTATGATAATGACTCTCAACTTCTGTTTTGTCACGATCTCTCCTCTCTCTGCACCTTAGTTTAATAATTTGCAGAGCAAGAATCTGCTTGCAGGAAGGAGTGAAGAATAGTAGTCTTTTACTATGGTAACATCAACAGCGACATCATAACAAATATGTGAAATATGCATTTCGAAAGAGCTTTCAGGATTTCAGATAGGAGATGCTGTGTAAATAGAAATATTGGTATAGATGAGCCAGAAAGGTTTCAAAAGTTTGTTAAATCAAAATGAAAATAAGTGAAAACAGGATGGGCAAACCAATCCTTTCTTTTTTAGCTAGATCAACCTAGTTTAGACAGTTGGACAGATGCCATTTATTTTGGAAATCCTGTGCATAGCAGCCTAGTATTTTCTCATGGGAAAAGCCTCTCTACAAGAAGCGTTGCTGCTTCTCAAAACGATCAGCCACCAAGAAGGCAGAACTCCCCAGGGAAGGCGGCAGGGGGAGAAGGGAGAAGAGCAGAACCTGGTCCCCCCCGCCGACTGCCTGCTTCGGAGAAAACAGAGGATAAATAGAACTGTCTTTGGTTGGCATAGCTACTTGTTTCCATTGAAATAGATAAAGTGATGTAAGTTCACGTAAACAACATATGAAAAATTGCTTTGCTTTGAACAGCAAGTTTTCAGCTCTACCATTAGAAGAAGATTAGGTGTAATTTAAGGGATAGGGGATAAACCCTCCAAAGAGCAGTTATTAACCCCCCCCAAGACGTATTTTCTGCCATTTCAAGATTAAAAATAGTTAAATGATTAATAAACAAATTGCAAAATAATAGAGCCTTATCTACTGATTTGGCAGCTAAAGCAACTGCAGGCTGTAGGAATGCACCGTGTTTACACAGCCGAGTGTAAACGTGTGGTTAAACCTTTGCATATTGACCTGCCCATTAACAAGGGCAAAGTATTGCTTGGTGCAGAGCTGCCAATTTTCCTTTTAACCTCTCTTTTAGTTTCAGGAAACGCATCTCGATCACCTTACAAACATGACACAGCAGTGATTTCATCCTCCTCTTCCGAAATGGTGGATGAGTAGGAAGAAAGTTCTAGTGGGATCCTCCTCTGCAACTGCTGCATGCAAGCATTTGACATAAAAAGAATGAAAGGCTTTTCTAGTATCTTAAGAAGTGTAATTAATGCAGGCATTGATTTTATTTCATCTTATGGTATTGGTTTGCTTCAGACCGAAAAGTCACTACATTAGTATTTAACGGTGAAAATATTTAACAGTGAAAACTGCCTGAATTTTCACTGGATTCTGGCAAGTCGACCGTTCGCACGTGCACATAAACAGGAAGAGCTGCATTACAAAATGCTACTACCTTTTCGTAGACTGATTACAGCAATACGCTCTAGAGCACACAGCCTTTTTTTTGGTGGGTTTTATTTTGTATTATTCTAAGTTCCAGTAACAACAAAGCCTCTCCTGTCCTCAAGCATCGTGACTTCAATGCATTTCCAAAAGGCAGCTACCACGCTTGAAAACAAGCAGTGATTGGAATGAATCTCTCTCAAACACCACACTCCCGGAGCCTAAGCTGACAGATGTGCTCTTTAGATATGTGCATGAACACACATCTGCATTTACTTGTCTTCCCTTTGCCAGGTTTTTGCACAAGGTAAAAAAGCGTCTCTCCATCTTCTCTCATCTGACGCGGTTCCCATCTGCCGCACGGTGTGGCTGCTCCCACCTTCTGACCACACAAACACGCACAACTCCCCCCCACTGCTTCTGACGCTGGGGTCTCTGATGGAAACTCTTAAACCTTAAAATATAAAAAAAAATCTTTCCAGATGAATGAGGGTACTGAGAAAGCAAGAATTGATTTACTTGACTGGTGAGGCCCCACTTCAAATACTGTGTCCATTTTTGGGCCCCTCACCACAAANATCTAGGACAGTTAACAGGGCTGGATGTGGCTGGCCTTTTTCTGCTGACGGCACCAGCACCAAACTCCCTGTAAATCATTACCATCATTCCGAGGTCCTGAGCTCTGGCAGACACCCACAAACAAGCGGTTCTGGTTTTGTGTGCACATGGAGGTGTAACCCAGCCCCGGCTCTCGCCTCCCTCTGACCCACAGCAGCATTTTCTCAAGGGGTATTAGGCCTTGGAAATGTCCACAGGGAAGGGGAGAAAGGAAAACCATCTGGAGGAGATGGTGGTGGGAGAACACCTTGTACCATAGCATCTCTGCTCCAGCTCAGGTCCTTTCTCACGTCCCTGTCCCAGCCTGGGACACTCGGAGCTCCTCCAGCCATAGTGGGTAAGATAACTTGCACACTTAAGTGGAAATCGATTACTGTTTACAGAACTACTACTGGGAAAAATAAATTTCTGATGAACCTTTCTGTTTAGAATTAGTATATAGACACAGAGAAATAAGTGCAGCAAGACCACTTCCTGAATTCCTTTCAACTTTTTCACTAATGGTTTCTAAGTTAAACCACCCCAAACACCATCTTGGAAAGGTGGTTTTTAAAATCTTACAATCACAATTTGAAAGTGAGTTTTTTGAAAATGTAAAGACTATATTTAGGGATAATACCTAATTCTGCAGACCCTGAATCAATAATATTTGTATTCATTCTCACATTTTCCCACTGCATCTTTTAAATATTTAGGAAAAAAATGAAACAGACTAGGCAAATTTAGAAACCATTAAAAGACCTTTAACAGACCATTCTATCTTATAAGATCCTTGACCCAGGAAAATAAACACACTAAACAGGATGCTATTTTCAGTTGGGTCACAAAATCCTTTGTATAGTAGTCCAGCAAAATGAAAAATCACTTTTGAATTAATCTTAGAGCCTGACATGAGAAAAGTTTGATTCGCTAGTTCCCATAAGTGGAATGCCCCCGGTTGCAATACGGGCGCCGGTGGAAACCTACGGGAGTTAAAAATGCCATGGACTTCAAAAGGGAGGAGGCACAGGATGGTCCACCATCATCACCAGCCTGAATGTGGTGTAGTTATCATACAGAGCCCACGAACAACCAGTCCCACAGATCCCCACTCAGACTGCACCCTTCAGGGGCTGGAGCAAGACTTAGTTTTACACTTTGAAGCATAAATTTTATTTTATAACCCACCTAAGCACTGCTAACTTGATCATCCACGTGCATTCCTCTCTCTTCATCTTGGAAGATCTTTCCCTCGATACACTTTAGAAACTTAAAACGCCTAGTATTTTTATTCCTAAACCAAATTAAAATTAAGTTTTGCTATTAAAATTTAATAAGGCTATTATGTATTTCTGCAAACTACGTAACTTCAGAGGAAAATAAATATTCTTAAAAATCAAAGTTGTTTTGCAATGAAGTATCTCAACAGCACGGCACAAATAACTAGAGAAAGCATTGAGCAAAGCTTGTGAATGGTGCATAACAGAAAATTGGTATTCCTGTTCCTGTTGAATACTTATTTAGTGTGGAGTATTTATTAACCCGCTTCTAGTTACATCAGTTCAGAGAAAACCAGTCCAAGTGTAATTCCCCTATGATCAGAGCTTCCTAGCTATGTCAATAACACGGAAAGACAGCAGGACTCACAGACATATTTCTGCAGCTGCTCACCAGCAACGATGTTTACACAGTACTTTTGCGAGGCATCTGCTTTTTGCAACAGGAGCCCTGGTCTGTGTCTGACATTGGAGAAGTCCTCTTGAAATCAGCCCTGTGTTGGCCATTAGCTCCACGGCAGAGCCATGCCCCAGTTCCTCCTGCCTTGAATGTATTTTGGGATTTAAATCCTTCTTGTGGCATCCTGGCTGGATTTGCTACTCAATACAGAAACCATCAAGCTTGGCAGCTTTAAGCCCACCTCCGCAAAAAGCCCGGAGCTTGCTCAGCATGTCCTTGAGTTGCTCAGCACTGGCCATTCCCATGCAGAAGCTGGAAGCAGCGGAGCAAAGCCAGACCTAAGCAAACCAGTCCAATGGGGTGGACACACGTAGACACGCTGATAGAATCACACAGCTATCCAAAACAACGTTCCTTGCAAATTTTGGACTTCGTGGATTCGTAAATACCAAGATTTGCTTTCAATTTTGGGTTTCCACAAACAAAAACATGGACAGTGAAACTCCAATGCAACTAAAACATGTAAGTCCTTTGCCGATTTACTCCAAATTCTGCTGAAACTTTGGCAAGAGAGTTCAGAGTCTCAAACCTAGTAGCATTTGGCTTGTTTAGTCTAGGAAAAACAAGGCCTGGAAGAAAAGACGTTCACTGCTTTTAAACACAGTAGGGAATAAATACAAGAGAGAGAGAAGAGCTAGCTGAGTTAAACAAAGTTGACACGAAAAGAAAAACCACTGGTGAACAAATTTATAGAATGAGATCAGTGATGTTCTGAAACATCCGGTATGATCTTAGTGTAACAACACTTTTCATGGCAGCAGGAGTAAGAGCTTCATGGACAAGACTGCAGCATGATAAAGAGTAGTGTCCTGCCCATCCTTTCATTCTGTATCTCCATTTCCAGGCTTTGAAGACAAGGACATTTCCAATAAGGAAGCTGTAGACAATCAAGAACCAGCTAAGAAAGAGAGACTGAAGAATTTGGATGGTTTACTCTGGCTGTCTTGACTGCATTGCTCAAAGCTCTCATTTTGCTTTAGCTGTTTTGACTCTTGGTTGAATGTCTGAGGAGAAACCAGCGAGTACAAGACTGCCCAAAGATGATGCAGCTCTACAGCCGGGTAGCCAGTCAATAAACAAACTCTTCCACTTGTTAGTTTTATTGGGGTTTTTGATCAGTCTTCAATCAGTTGGATTCCCTGGTCTGGCTTAGAGTAAGATCACACAGGCACCAGTGTTGATGCTAGGCAGGGAGTGAGAAACGTGGGAGAACATGGAGATGGAGGAAGGTCAGAAGAATGAGCGACTTGAATTGGCTCAAACCCTTGTGCAGCTTTATTCATGTGCTTCAAGTACTCAAGTATTTTCACAAACAACTTAAACTAGCTTAGGCCAGTATGTCTGCTAGAAGAGGTGGTCCTATCCTTTTCCGCCCCTTCCTTTCTCTCTACCCGTTTACAAGGTAAAAAATACTATTAGTTTTCAAGAAGACCAGTTATCCCAGTCTGGAATAGCGTGATAGCACTTGGCTGGCACAAAGGAGGGGACAATACAAGGACAGAAGAAGAAGCTTCCTTTGACAGCAATGCTAGCTTAAATTGACCACAAAGCTAGGATCTTCAATAAGCAGTAGAAGACAAGAAAAAAACATATATTTCATTACTGCCTTTGCCATAAAGGATCCCAGCACTACAAGCCACTGAAGAGGTGGAGACAGCGATAACGTAGTCACATCTCCCGAATTTGAGTGATCTGGAATGGAGGGGTTCTGAATCACCAAATTCCTATGTCACCTTCTTTTTTTCAGATTGCCAGAGGAATATCCCTCTGGCTATCTGAAAAAAGGAAGGTGAAATAGGAATATATATATACAAAAAACCCCCTACATCTTTATTTTTTACCACACAGTTTTAAAGCCTAGATATTCTAGGCAAAGATCAGGAACCACTGCACTAGACACTGTAAGCAATATATGTGCCTTGTTTTAAATAACTTCTAGTAAACATATTTGTATACTTGCTACAAGAAGTTCTCTTTCTCTGGTACACGACAAAATTTGAGAAATAAACTTTCTGTTTAAACTCTACAAGACCTGTAGAATTGCGACCCTGAATGCAAAGAAGAAAAAGGAAAGTGTTATAGTAGGTCTGTACCGTGTCTAATTTTACAACTGTGCAATCACATTTCAGTTTTTATTAGAACAGTACTTAAAATAGATTTTCTTTTGTCACATCTTTGGCGGTATTGCTCTTCATGGCCTGCATGGAACCACATTTTTTTTGTTTCCATTAGCAATTAGGAAAAAACCATATAAGCCTGAACATTAAAATAACAATAAAATTTTGGCAACCTCACTTAGAAATTTAGAATCTGAGCCCATATAAAGAAATTGTTTTTAAATTCAGATTATCTTTTAATTAATCTCCATATGCCAGGAATAAAAAATAGCTCTAGCTATACAAATAAAAGTTCATTGCGTGCAAATTGCTATCCTCTCACAGGGATCAATACCATTAAAGATATAAACCCCTGGAACAGCAGGGCTAAGCATCCGAAAAAAACCAAGATGACACATTCTAATTTTAGTTATTTCCCATTTTTAAAATTTATTTACTGACCAGTGTAACCTTGCCATAGCAGAGCAACTTAAAAAGAAGGGAAGATCAGAGATAATGGAAGGAGAGGAGGACGAAGGGAGGAGAGGGGAGCAGTATTTGAACATGAAATACGTCAATTCATTCCATAAAGGAATTACTGCAGATTTCTATGCTCCCTAGCTGATTTTGCGTGTGTTTTGGGTTTTTTTCCTTATTCTACATGCCGTAAACATTTCCCAAGTAAAATTAAGCTGTGTGATCTCATCCCAAGTGCCCTGCACCACACCAAAAAACCATAGTACTCACCGGTATGAGGTTTCTGGGAGCAGATCATTGATAACGTAACTTGTAACGTTTCCTACGGGAATGCTGACATCACCCAGGTCAATGTTGTATGACGTAATCTCAGCTCCGTTATTGCACGGCTCCTCCCAGGTCAGGACAAGGCACACAGAGGGTGAGAGCTGGGAGGCATCCAGGTGCTCATCCTCCAGCACGGAGAGGGCAGAGACGGCGTCGGGCACAGACGCAGGGATCCTGCAGGTCACCAGCTCACTGTAGGGTCCAGCTCCCGCCTGGTTAACAGCCTGTGTATTAAAAAAAAAATAATAAAAAAAAAAAAATTACAGGATACGGGTTCTTTCATCTGACTATTGAGATAATAATAATGAACTGCGCAGCCTGGAAGAGTCGCATGGATTCTTCAGAGAATACGCACCGTTGGCTTATTCTCTAAAGCACGATTCAGACCCTCCACCGACTCATCGCCCTGCCTACACCTAGAGCAATTGATATCTTCCTTTGTTTCTCAGGACTATCTCTCCGATACATTGGAGAATATTTCTCTTTTCCCTAATAGCCATTTAATCAAGCTTAACAGTAACCTTTTTATCAGCAGCAAGCTCTGTTTAGCAAGGAAAAATGTCACGGTCACCACACTGCAGGAGACAGGTGGCATCACGTTGTTCAGCAAATTGGCTACCTGTAATTGTTGAGCTGGCCTTTATAAAATCCTCAGTACGCTGCAGAGTGCAAGATCAGATGTTTTATGCAAGCAGGGTACCCCTAGACATAAGGGCATTTGGCTCGCTGAGAGCTACGCTGGTTCCCAGCTCAGAGGATGAATAGCTAATTCCATGCTCAAAAGTTTCTGATGTAAGAATACAGGAGCTCTACATGGTATCGAGTCTATGACTCAGATTTCCCCAGAAGTCCCAAATCACTGGCAAACCACCCCCAAGGCACATAGCTCCACGTTTTCCACAAGAGAGGAGAGCAACCAATTATCAAGCCTCTCATCTTGACTCATAAATCCAGGATCCCAGTGGAAACCAAGTTGCAAGATCTGGCCCACTTCTGCCCATTAATTACAGATGCTGCTGCCTTTGCAAGCTCGCCACTGCACAATTGTACAGACACGGGTTTTCATCAGTTGATGCTCCATCAGTGTTGCACTGCTGTATGTGTTGCTCTATGTGTTGCACTGGAACAGCCTAGGAAACGACTCCCATTACCTCCCCAGGATCATTATAAGCTCCCGTGCACACAATCACGGAGCCATGCAGGCTGGAAGGGACCTTGGGACACATAGGACAGGCTGAGAGAGCTGCGGGTGTTCAGCCTGGAGAAGAGAAGTGTCCGTGGAGCCCCTATAGCAGCCTTACAGTATCTGAAGGGGGCCTGCAAGAAAGCTGGAGAGGGGCTGTTTGCAAGTGCATACAGCAACATCATGAGGGGTAAGGACTTCAAACTGGGAGAAGGGAGATTTAGAGTAGATATTAGGAAGAAATTTTTTCACTCTGAGGGTAGTGAGCCCCTTTGCCCAGAAAAGCTGTGGCTGCCCCATCCCTGGAGGGGTTCAAGGCCAGGCTGGATGGGGCTTGGAGCAACCTGGGCTGGTGGGAGGTGTCCCTGCCCAGGGCAGGGGGTGGCACTGGATGGGCTTTAAGGTCCCTTCCAACCCAAACCATTCTGATTCTATCTAGTCCAATCTGCTATTCCAAGAAGGGTCAAACCTGAACACAGACCACTTTGCCCAGGGTGTTGTCCAGTTGGGTCTTGAAAAATTCCAAGGACGGAGATTGCACAGCCCCTCTGGACCACTGTTACAACCCCTAATTGCCTGCACATTGATAATTCTTTTCTTCATATCTCATCTGAATGTTTCTATTTCAACCTTTGCCTGGAGCCAAACTGGACCGGGTATTGCAGGTTCTCCTGAATGGCACGTAATGAGCAATGCCACCTTCCCTCGATCTGCCAGCTGGGTTCCTCCTGATACAGCCAAGCCTGCTGCTAGCCCACGAGGTACGTGGGGAGCTTGTCATAGCCTATGATGGCACGGGCTGAGTTACAGGAGGTCCAGATCTTCAAAAGCAGCTTTGACATTGCTCAGCATCATCCACCATCCACACTTCCTTTGCATTTGGAAAAGTGAGCTCAGAGTCTGCCAACAGACCGCAATTAATTAGAAAATCTGGGTTTACAATGGGACTATGATGGCAGAGAAAGGACACATCAAACAATTTGTGATTTCTTATCTATGCTTAACTGTAGCAAAAAACTTATTTCTATTACACATAATGCAAACACAAAGCCGTTTTTCTTTTTCCAGGAGGCATTTTGTTCCATTGAAGAAGGAGATAATAAAGTTAGATTTGTCAGTCTTTAAAAAGCCCTTCAAAACAAATCCTGCTCCAGGGACATCTTCTATTTAGTGAAGCGCTCCTAGAGCTGTTAAAAGTGAGCCTTGTTTTGTGGTCTGACAATGAAATTACTTGTCTTGCCTCTAAACCAGTGTTTGGCAATCTCTATCTTGCTCCAAGCAATTTCTTTTTAGCGGTGCTTTTAACTGTGTTATTGGACAATCTCATCATCATAACTGATGGGAATTTCATTCTTTGCTTCCTAGATACCTCCCCCCCCCCCCC